>JAHPZR010020688.1:37500-63323 GCA_019787425.1 Platygyra sinensis | reverse complement strand
TCTTCGTTATATCTTCTTATTCAAAGCTCTACACTTTAAAAGTGTATTGAGCACTGTTTAATGGCATTAGCCACTTTATTACACATATACACTGTATGTAGATTTCTATAAATTAAATCCAAATTTTAATAAAGCAAATGTGGGAGAAAAATTGGACATATGAAGATTTAATTATTTCCTTAGGGACGGTTCATTATTTATGGGGATGACCGGGTCGGATAATTGAAAACCACTTTTTGTTTTTTTCCTAATACCCGTTGTAGAATGATGTCAAAATTTCTAAGCCCGTCCTGACTCGTTTTAAATTTTTCAAAGCCCGGTCAATGGAAATAATACTAAAGTTGACATAAAATTTGACTCATCGATGGAACCAGACAATGTTTGTGAATTTTACATGGCCTTCATGGTTTGATGTAAAACTTGATGTATTTATAAAATGTTTTTATCCGGTTTTTATAACTCAGTGCCATAACTTAACTATAATATGCCTTTGCCTAGATGCAGTTGTAAATGATTGTTGATGATTGTATCTCTCCTCTCCACGAGCAACACAATGGCAAATCTCTTTGTCACTTTCTTACAAGTAAAACTCATTTGCTTTTATGTACATGTACCTTCACATTGCCACATTCTCCGCATCGTCACGCTCAAAATGCATTAATTTGCATTACATACTTTATTTTTCTAAAATGGCCATAGTTTTCCACCGTCAAAAATGTAAACAAAACGTTCATTTTGATAGTCTGCTTGCAGCCGGTTTTTTCTCTAAGGGTCACTAAGACAAGTGTTTAGTCATCGCGAACACAAAAGAGCGGTATTCGTCCCATTCCCCTTTAGGCTAAATATTCTCTCCTCATAATTACTGCTGAAATTTCGAGAGAGAAACAGACTGCCAGCAGTCTATCATTTCAAAGAAAATTGGTAACGTTTATTAAGATGTATACTAAGACCCAAAACAACAGACAGAAAAGATCAAAACAAACAAACATCACTAATCACCTGAGATAAGCGAAACCACAGAGACAAAACTGCCAGTCAACGTTACCTTGCAAGCTTTGTTTTACAGTCGTTTTGTTTTGTGTCGATCAATTCTTTTGCTCGTTTCATCGCTTTTGTTTTGGTTGTTCGGGCAGTGCTGCTTTTATTCTGGAACCAGGTTTCGTTTTGCTGCTTCAAGCTTTTGAGGAGTTTTTTTAGTTTGAATCATATTTCAATTGTACAAGCCTCATTTTGATGACTTAACTGAAACCATAAAATTCCTATTCTTCGGAATCACTCTGAAAAACAGACCACAATTTGTCCCTGGCATGGAAAGAGTAATCCTGTCACATGCTTCCCCCAGCTGCTCCTTGTCGTGACTCACAATCGCTTGCTTCAGTTAGTTCTGCGAGAAACGATATCATTACTTCCTTCACTGTCACCTTCACTTAGATCTTCCAACATTTCTCAGTGTAGCTTTGTTGAGAGATTTGTCACCAGCGTGTTTGCAAGTACATGCAAAGAGAGTTTTCTAATCTTGTCAACTTTTGTTCCACTGCTTGACAGTTTGCGATAATTTAAAATATTTTTCCAACTCGGAAACAAGAAGTTTTTGTTTTACGTTTCCAGACTGTACTAATTCGAACCAGGCATACTCTTCACCCTTTTTGAGCATGTTCGTTTTTCTGCTCAATGCGCCCTCTTGCTCTGATATTGCTCTGAATTTTCAAATCCTGTAAATGTGAAATGATTCTGAGGAAAATTGATGTTACTGACAGTGTTATTTTTTCACAACTACTATGACATTGGTTAATGTTAAAAACTACCAGGCATTGCAAAGATGTGAGAAGCCTGGTGTTTAGTCAGTTTGCTAACTGGGTTTTCTTAGTACGTCGTCAGTTCAATCATTTTGTATTTGTACACACATGTAACAATTATATATTTAGTGTTATATATATTATAATGCAGAAGCTTGCACATTCACGTTTAAATCAAAGTATTTATTCCTCAGTTTACTACTGCATTAAATTTGACAGTCAGAAGAGTAAGCGTTTTGTACAGCTGTTAAAAATATCATGTTGATAATATTAAAAAAGTTTGTTTGATATAGGTAGCTGTAGTACAAGAATATTTAGCAGGATCAATACTTTAAAGTGACAAGCGTCTTTCTTATTGTTATCAGAATTTTTTTCAGAACCCGGTCGTTCTACTTTTTAAAATACTCATAGCCCGTCGTTTCGGGGACGGAATTTTTCATGACCTGGCCACTTTTTATCCGACCCGGTCATCCCCATAAATAATGAACCGTCCCTTAACTCTAGAGGTGTTTTACTGTTGTTATGAGTAGGCCATTTCTGAAAATTGCCTTTTTAAAGGGGCAGAGACACAAGGATTTTACCTTTTAGGTCAATTCTGTGCTAAAATCATTACTTTCAAATTGAGGCTTTGATCATAAACAAAATGCTTCTGTAAAGCTACAAATAAAGAAGATATCAAATGAATTTTAATACCAGAGAGGGTAACCTTAATAAATTTCTTGAGGAATTTTTGAACACGTAGCATCAAAACTCATAAAAATTGGCTTGGTCAATTTTTTCAAGTTTCAAGCCATTTCCATCCATGCCATCTGTAGCCCCAGGTGACAGGAAACAGTTTAAAGTGGTACTATGACGAAATCGCATGTTTCCTATTGAAGCCATTTAAAACATAAACAAGTAGTCTGTATGTGAAGAAAAATGCTGTTTACTTTTTCCAAATATCTCTTTTCGTTCCAGAGATATTCAAGTTTTTAAAATATGCATATTAGCCAAGTGATGACGTCATATACGCAACCAAATTTTGATCAAATATGATGAAAAAAGATATCTTGGCCAATTTGTAACAGAAATGTTTGATTCTTTGCAGGAAGGTTCTACTGAAGGTGCAACGCAATATGAGCTTAAAAGTTTTGTTACCATGGCAATATACTGGGTTCCAGACCTCCTCAATATTAAAGGCATTTCTGGCCTCCTTCAGCGTTCTATTTTCATATTTGCAAATGGTGTCTTGTACGTATGATCCAGCAAGCATATAAATTTGTTAGCTCCAGTTTGTGGCCTTGTTTAGCATTTTTCGAGCTGAAAATCACTAACATTTTAAAATCAAGTGGGTGGGGACTGGGACAGAGTGAGTTGCCATGGGAACATAATTTTTATAGCCATGGGTAATACCCATGGCTATAAAAATTATGTTACATACTATGTTTCTGTAGAACTATTAGCCTGCCAAGTTTTAATGATCTGTGTTGCAAATTGGCCAAGATAGCTCTATTTATGTACTTGAGGTAATATTGGGTTGAGCGTATGACGTCATCAGTCATCTCATTTGCATATTTTGCACATTTTTCAAACTTAAATATCTCCTGAACCAATGCAGATATTTGCAAATGGTAAACGGCGTTTTGATTCCTTCATGGAATTCTATGTGATACACCTAAAATATCAAGGGGTAAAAATTTGATCATACATGTAGTACCACTTTAAGGCTGTGTTTTCACTAGGCCGATTAACTAGCTGAACATTCTTCCTAGGTGTTTGTTTACAGACCGACATTAGCTAGTTAAACATGACATTTGTTTTTACTGGGAAATTTTAAGCCACTAATAACTTGGAAGATTCAAATTACAAATCTGCGCAACTTTCACAAATTGGAGGGAGAGGAAGAGCTTTCAATGAGTTCACAAGAATTGATTCTTGCTATATTTTTGCGAAAGAGAAGGAGTTTCATTCAGAGGATGCAATTAATGTCTCGCTTTCGTTGTTTGGGACTGAGCTTATCGTGGGTGACGCATATATGGCATAGGAACTTGGTATGAAAGAACTGCTGGTTGCCTGTAATGCTACATGCCGACGCAGTGAAACAGCGTCCAACGGGTCCAGAGGAATTGTAAAACGACGAAAGAATTGGGAAGTGTTTTGCGATTTGTCACCCATGTTTACAAGCATGCAAAGTTTTGTTTCGAAAGAACCACGCAGTGAACGTCTGGAAAATAATTTTGCCAGATCGTTTGGCAGGCATCTGTCACTACACGCTATGCGATTGGCTGTGGTATTTGTCGGGACAAGTTAAACCATCTTGCGAGGTAGTATAACTCTGTGTGAGTTTCCTGTCGTAAAGGCAAGAAAACCCAGTGTTTTTCCTGTGAAAACAGTTGGCATTGTTAAGTCACTAAACACTAGACGAAGTGTTTTCACTGTATTTCTGGACTTTTCTGACTTTATCTAGCTAAAATTGTCCTAGTGAATTCACAACCACAGTACCTTTAAATAGTCTTTAATAACAAAGCCATGTTGATAGTTTTGGAATTCAATTGATGCGAAGACACCTTTAAGATTTTTATAAAGTTGCCAAATACATGTAGTGTGACATTATGCCCCTTTAAAGTGCCACTATGACGAAAATTGTATCTTTTCTATCTAAGCCATTTAAAAACATAAACAAGTAGCCTACATGAGAAGAAAAATGCTGTTTACTATTTTCAAATATCTCTTTTTGTTCCAGAGATATTCAAGTTTTTAAGATAAGCAAATTAGGCAAGTGATGATGTCATACACACAACCAAACTTTGATCAAATATGATGAAAAAAGATATCTCAGCCAATTTGTATCAGATATGTTTGATTCTTTGCAGTAAGATTCTACTAAATGTCCGCACAATTTGAGTGTAACAGTTTTGTTACCATGGCAACATACTGGGTTCCAGACCTCCCCAATATTAAAGGCATTTCTGAGCACCTTTGGCATTCCATTTTCATATTTGCGAATGGTGTCTTATATACATGATCCAACATGTTAGCTTGAGCTTGTGGCCTTGTGTAACGTTTTTCAAGTTGAAAATCTCTTACACAACCCTCCAAGTTAACTTTTTTCCTTAGTGGTCATCTGATCACTGAATGTTTATTTCTGGTCGCCAGTAAAAACTTTTAGTCGCCAAAATATGCAAATTAATTAGTTAATTAATAATAATTAACTAATAAATATATATAAAGTAATAATAAGTAATTAAAGTGCTATCCCTGAGCCAATTTTAATACATCTTTAACAACTAAATGATAATGGTTTCAAAATGTCAACACGGATGCCCTCAGCACAATGCACATGGGATGCTACAGAGTTGCAAGACTATTAGATAGTTATAGTGCAGTTTATACCAAAAAGCAAATTTTTACTTCAGTGTCTTCATGTTAGCTAAGATTACTCTTACTCAACTCACTTAAAATGTGTACCAGAAGAAACAGACAGTAATAGTAATAGAGACAATAACAGTTTCTTCACACAAACATATAAACGTAAGGCTGGCTGTGAAATGTACGCGCCAAAAAAGCGTGAGTATGTGCGAATTTACCGCCATTTTTCCCGGGAGAAAATTTGATCGACAAAAAATGAAAAAAAAACATCACTTCACAAAACACAGAAATACTGTGGATCTTAATTCATATCTACAGAGCAAAAAGATAAGTGTAGATGGCGCAGATTATATAATACAGACTGCACCAACTAGATGATGGAAAGTGTTGGCCAACATCATCACTGGTGGCATTTACTTTCATGATCAAAACTTTAAGTAAACTTCTATTTTTACTCGAATGTCGAAAGAGTTCTTGAATGACAAAAACGAAAACTTTAGCTGGATTAACGACAACAGGTGTGTTCACACTTGAATTGTTTTTAGTAATATTACACTGAAACAATTCAAGCGTTAAAGCATGGGAATTGAATGAGAAATATAATATAAGCTTGAATATTGTTTCGTATCGATGAAAACTGTGTTATTTTACAAGACATAAAACACATCCAGGTTCTAATTTGATCTCACAATAATAATATATTTAGAATTACGAAGTCGCTTTCCATTGCAGTATTTATCATTTATGTTTATGGCACAATTTAAATACGGCAAATGTTCGCACTATTATGTCGCTTGGCAGTTTTGCTGTGCTTTGGATGGAAGTGTTTTTGCTTCCGCTGTTACAAGATGTACTGCTCAAAATTAATACACTGTAGATCTGGTCACTGTTGGCCTTCCAAATTTCCAATCAATTTCAAAGCTTTTACACTTTCTCGTCTTTTTTTGATTGCGTGCATTGTGTCACGTTCACAGGTAAAATTATCATGTCCTAATGTTCACTCAAGTGGAACGAAGTTCGTCGCATACGAAATTAGCATACTGTAAATTCATTCTTTCTCGTGATGCCTCGATGGTTTCTTGGAATTTAACGGTTGAAACTTTATTCTATTTTTGTCTCAGTTTCAGTAGATTAAAATCATGGCAAATGAAGCTAAATTTAACAAGTGAATTCATAACGCTCACAGCATTTTTTTAGGGGTCCAGATTTTTATCACGTTGATTTTAGTCGCCGGGCTGGCGACTTCCGCTTCAAGTTAGTCGCAGCTTCAAAATTCTAGTCGCCATGGCGACTAAAATGGTCACAACTTGGAGGGTTGCTTACATATTGAAATAAAGTGGGTGGAGACTGGAAAAGAGTGAGTTGCCATGGGAACAAAATGTTTTATAGCTGTCTGTGTGTTTTCTGTAGAATTATTAGCCTACCAAGTTTCAATGGTCTGTGCTGCAAATTGGCCAAGATAGCTCTATTCATATTTAGTATCACCCAACTAGTGGTCTAATGCAAATCCTGCATTTTGATTGGCTACGCTACTAGTGGTCTAATGGTAATAGTCATCGAGTAGCGAAATTCGCCGGTTTTTCTTTCGTTTTTTCCCCCAAATAAATATTTCTTCAACTTGCATTCGCTAACTTTATTACTGCCTTTTCTGTCCGACTAGTTGGGTGATACTAAAACAATTAGACCCTTCGCCCTCAAGGGCCACGGGTCAATAGCCCATTCGGCTTCGCCTCATGGGCTATAATGACCCGTAGCCCTTTCGGGCTACGGGTCTAATTGTTAAATATAATGTAATATTGGGTTGAGTGTATGACACCATCAGTCATCTCATTTTTTAAATATTTTACCCATTTTTCAAACTTAAATAAATATTTCCGAAACTAATGCAGATATTTGCAAATGGTAAACATCATTTTCATTCTTTCATAGAATTCTATGTGATACACCTAAAAAATCAAGAGGTAAAAATTTGATCATAGTGGCACTTTGAAAGCCTCTTTCTCAATTCAGGCCTTGGAGTCCATCCTTTCATATGAAAATGAGATTCCATTCACATGCAAGTTAAACTCATTTTAATGTGAATGTTGTGCCGCGTAGCACTATGAACACAAATAGTGAAACAGAGAATTAACTCTGAAGTGTAAATTTAAGTGCTAACTGAACCCATGAATAACCCACTGGGGATTTGCCCTAGTAAAGGGAATCAGAGAACCACACGAGGTAAAGAAAAAATCGTTTGACCTTGGTGGGAATTGAACCCATGACTTCCGGATAAGATGTACTGTTACTCTACTGACTGAGCTACAAGGTCCGACAGAGAAAGTCGGGGACGACTGAAGGTGGCGAATTGCGGCAAAAAGAAAGTAAGGGTACATATGAATGTTGTGCCACGTAGCACTATGAACACAAATGGTGAAACAGAGAATTAACTCTGGAGTATAAATTTAAGTGCTAATTGAACCCATGGTTCCCTGATTCCCTTTACCAGGGCTAACGCCCAGTGGGTTTTTCATGGGTTCAATTAGCACTTAAATTTAAACTTGAGAGTTAATTCTCTTTTTCACCATTTGTGTTTATAGTACTACAAGGCACAACATTCATATGTACCCTTACTTTCTTTTCGCTGTGATTCGCCACCTTCAATCGTCCCCGACTTTCTCTGTCCGACCTCGTAGCTCACTCGGCAGAGTAACGGTAGATCTAATCCGGAGGTCGTGGGTTCGATTCCCACCAAGATCAATAGATTTTTTCTTTATGTCGGGTGGTTCCCTGATTCCCTATACTAGGGCTAACACCCAGTTGGTTATTCATGGGTTCAGTTACCACTTAAATTTACACTTCATAGTTAATTCTCTGTTTCACCATATAAATTCATTTTAATATGAATGGTTGTGTACCAGGTTTTGTTTCGATAGAGAGGCTTTAAGGTCAACTCGGAAATAGGGTATTCAGTTATCTCAAATGCACCTTGTAGTTATTTGTATTTTTCAAATGTTTCTTGTGTTCTATCCTCTAAGTCTCTTAGCCCTGGCCTGGCACCACTTAAAGGTGAAGGTTCCTTGGCTCCTCTGCGAGATTCATCTCCTGGACGGTCACTTGGTAGCTCCCTTGGAGCAAGCTCAGCTGGAGGGACCCTTGGTGGAACAACTCTTGGGACAGGACCTCTAGGAGGAGGCTCTTTAGGCAGGGGGTCTTTAGGAGGCAGTCTTGGAGGGGCAGTCTTGGAGGGGGCTCCCTTGGAGGCTCCCTGGGAAAGGGCTCCTTAGGTGCAGGATCGACAGGAGGACTTGGAACTGGTGGAAGATTATCAAATGTTGAGCGGTATATGGATCCTTTTCAGCAGGCTCCACTTGGTACAATCAAGGACACACCTGGGGTAAGTTTTCTAAACTCAAACTTGTACATGTACATGTGTGTATTTCAGCCTACAGTCCATCCTCCACTAAATGCCACCTCTATAACATCCAGCTTTCTGCAATGGCCACTTTTTTGTAAGACTACCCTACACAGGTTGTGTTTCACGTGCAAATTTAGAGCAGTTTAAAGATTCAAGTCATCACTTGCAGCAGATATTTTCCTTAAAATTACTGGTTTCTTTAGAGTTTCCAAAGGTGACTCGATTATTTCCCATTATTTTCTGAACATTTGTGAACATTTACAAGTGAAATGCAAAGATCTTTTGACCATGTACAATTTTTTTTTCTCAACCCAACGCCAAGCCAAATACAGTCAATGAAAAACTGCAGCCTGCCATAAAACAAATTGGACTGGAACTTGAATATGCAATCATGGCTTTCTACAAGTAGCAATCTTTTTGGAAGTATTGATCAAGATATGGGGTACAATGTAAATGGTACTTGCAAAAGCCACCCAGATTGCAAATAAAACCACTTTTGCTAAGTTACATGTAACTTGCCCTTGCCTTTTTGGCAAGTTGTGACTGTGATGTTCTAACCTGAAAGATGTGACTGCAAAATCCTCTAGACCCAGGCTATTGGACATGTATTACTCTCTGCACTCTCACCCAACAGCTTGTGGATGATGTACTTGTGAAGCAAGTGGTCAAACAAAGTTCAGTAGTATTGCTCTCACTAATATACTCTTCTTCTTCTGTTTGGCCAATCTATGAAGCAACGTTCATCAGATCAAGAAAAGTTACGTCTTGGAGTCAATGATGCAAGTGGAACACTGACCCTCAGCACTGGGTTAGGAGACAACATCAACCTGAACTTCATGTCAGGCCTTTCAGATGACGAGGAAGGACAGGTCATTAAATATTAACTACAATTCCTTTCTTTTCTTTAATTTGATGATTTTCTTTGATTTATAATGGAGCTTGTCAAATTTCAGTCCTCAACTGACAAGTGTGCTAAACTGTTCAAATGGAAAAGTAAATTTATTTAGAAAATTGTTTTTAAAAGCAATGTGCTGAAAACAACAACATCAGCAAGAAAAATACTGCTCAATAGCTTTCATTCAAATAGTCACCACAGATAAAAAAGTTTCAGCAAACCTGCACAGTACCACAAATAGTACCTCATGAACACTACTGCCAAACAGCTTTCATTTTAAAATCATTATGGTTACTCTTAATTAGGGCTTCAGCAAAGACTAGAAAGTTTAAATGGATGTTTACAAATGCAAGTACATGTACATAATTGTATTAAACAGTACCTCACGAAAAATGCAGCTCGATTATCCTGGTAAGGGTCAGAGACTAGAAAAGGTCTTTTAATTACTGAATTTATTTTATAATTCTTTTGCAGAGTGATTTTGGAAGACCAACCATTGATCTTGGAGTACATGACATAGCAGCACTTGGTTATGAGGTGAGTGCAAATTAGCACATACATGTAATTGTTAAACAGTTTTCAATGATACAATGTAACACCAAATACTGTTTACAATATACCATTATAGCATATGACCCAAGTTGAATTCAAGTTTGGTAGTAATCAATTAGAATTCAATTAGGATTCAAACCATAAGTCAAGATCATTTGTTTGTTTTTTTGGTCAAACAGAGATAAAACAGTTTCTGATTTTTTTATTTTTTCAACAAAATACACTTTATATTACATTATACTCAAATGCTTGTGATTGCTATGTCCATTAATTTTTGTTTTTAGGATTCAGACATGGAAGAGAGTTCAAATCTCAATGCCCCAGCCACACCCTCCATGAGTGATGTTGACGATGGAGAAGAAGTGGTAAGCTTTAGAACCTTGCTTACATCAGCATGTGTATCTGTTATCTTATGAGAATTATATTAGGTAAGGTACTTGTTGCAATGAATAATACTTTTTTATTGTTTTCTTCCATGCAGGACTTTGGTATCAACAGGACATTATCTGATAGGTTGGAAGGAATGAGTGCTGAGCTTCTAACTCCAGTAGCCAGTGCAACAAAGGCTAAGGTACAAAAAGTCACATCTCACTAATCTGTATGAAATTAGCTACTGTACATGTCTGTGAAAAGTACACTCAAAAAGGTGACAACTTCATTTTATTTTGCAAGTGTCAACTGAGATGCACATTACTGTACATGCAAGTGTTAATTTCCTCATCTCCATCAATGTTATGTCTAAGATGCCTAGTGTTGCATTGTGCTTGACTTGGTTTCTGAAAGACAGACAGACAGTTAGATAAAAAGACAGATACAGTACAAAGACAGATAGACAGACAGATGTATTGATACATGAATGGACAGATGTACAGGTGACAAGCAGTGACACACTGACAATGGTTTTCATTTGAGTTGCAAAAGCAATCAGGCAATTAGTATAGGTACTTTGGTTTTGGTTTTGGTTTTATGATCACACTCAATTGAAAACCACTCTATTACTGGTACTACTAATGAATATTTGACCAGTCACTGGATATACAGTACATTCATTCAATTTCCAGTTGAAAAGTGCATTTTCCACTTTGATATTGCACCTTGTTTAAAATTAACATGGGATTCATCTTACTTTTGATACAAATTACAAGAGAAAAATCTGATAAATTCATTCTAGCATCAAGAACAGGGGACATGTATTAACAAAAGATGACATGTTCTGTCATTAGGCCCAAACAGGAGGAACTGGAGGTGTGGCAGCTGTCAGCAGTAGTCAAAGGACAGTGGCTGGGGTTAAGAGCGACACCTTAGTTCAAGACTCAACAACTAGGTAAACAAACTGAAACAAGAAACACATAAGCAGGGGTTTCATAGAGAACTGAACACTAGGCAAATTTACAGTTTTTGATGATGACTTTGCCTGCCTGGTTTCACCATCTAGACAGACGTTTTCTTATAAAGAAGTAATATATCAAACATGAGAGACAGTGTTTCATCGGGATATCCAAACACCGAGAAGAGAGTTGAAATACGACGCACAGAGGAGTATTTTTGACGAAATTCAAGGTGTTTGGATAGCCGATGAAACACTGTCTCGAGTGTTTGATATACTGTATCTTCTCAATCGAAACAAAAACAGTGAAGTAAAATCGTCAAAATCTATGCTAATTAAGATCGGGTATCCAAACCACCGTCACGGTTGTGATTTTCTTTGTTTTAACTCGATGAATTATTAATGAGTTTGAGAAGTTTAGTTCAAAAACCTTTGCCTGCCTGTGAAAAGCAGTTGACCTCCTGATGAAAATGTTAAATACTCTGATATAACATAGGTTTTTGACCAATCAGAGCGTACGTAGGGTCCTATCTATGTTATAAATGTTAATGAAACCTCTGCATAAAGAATTTACAAGAACAAATAAACAGAGCTCTACCTTTGCAGTGCATTCAAAACCTTCCTTGTGGCCACACATGGACACCATGTTTTCGCAGATACTGTAGTTTCTAATAAGTAAATTGGTTCACCCTTGCCTAGTTCCTGTACAGGTATCTCTCAGGCCTTCATGATTAGCTGATTTTAAAAACGAAGAATTAAACACAATCTGTTCAGTGCATTGGCAGTGGCAAAATACTGAGGCCTAATGGAACCCGGCAACCTAAACCATGTACATTTTATCAAATTAAACAGTCCTGAAAGCTTACAGAAGACAGACTTGCTTTCCATATACCTTATAGCGCCTTTATTAACAGTGTTTGTTTCTTGATGGTTTTCTACAGTACTTTATCAGAGTTGTAAGCGCCAATGGAACAGAATGTATTAACCCTTGACTTCATGAAAATACAGAAAATAACTTTTCCTGCAATTATTTCATATACAATTGTTAACAATAAAAAAACTGTAGTTTCTTCTTAATTTAATTATAATTAACATAATTTATTACTATTATACTTATCAATTTTATTGGCCGAGAGCCCACCACGTGACCTGCAAATTATGGTCTGCTCATGTGTAATAAGGTCTAAATGCCCCTTGCTCTAAGTAATATTCTACTCATGCGTAATCGTAACCACGTTCCTTTCGTGAAAAATGGGAACTTGCTTTGTAGTCTTTCAGCGAGTAATTTAAATGTGGGAAGAAACTTGGTGATGGAATGATAAAAGAGTTATTATATCGCAAAATATCGTACTGATTTATCAGTGTCTCGCAGATCAATTATCGATCTGCTCGCCGGTGACAAATCACGGTATTTTACTTTTTCAACTATCTTTTCCACAAGATGTCTGTTCAGACTCCAAGTGTAAGTTTCTTATTAAACAATAGGGAAGCAAGCGGTACAACAGACAAGTCTGAAGACGAGAGATTACAGAGGGCCAAACTTCAGGCAGAGGCGGCAGAAAAGTGAGAGCAAAATAATTAATATCAAATAATGAAAAGTTTGGTACGTGAAGAAAAATTTACAGTACACAGGCAAGAACATCACTGACTTATCGATAAAAGAGGGTCGAGAATTTTATAGCTTAGACTTCTTTTGAGAGGGTGAGAAAAGTTTTCCCAAATACTTTGTGTCACTGCCTGGCTAACATCTATCTATTATTTCTACTAGACTTAACACTTGCCATCTTTTCTGCCCATAAACCACAAATTAAACCATTAGCAGCAAACTACAGCTATTTTTGGCCTGATTGAGCCCTCAAGTTAGCGTGGCAAGCACTTTACGTTTTTCCGTACAATTATTCCTCGAAACATTTCTCATTCAGGACCATCGCGTTTTTGCAACTGGACAAAAATCAAATAATATATTATACAGCAATATTTCCAATGTTTTGTATAAACCGCCTTGTTCTGCAAACTTGAAAATCGTATTTAAGGTTCCATCGACGTTGAAGATGGTAAATCAATTGGAATCGTGTTTATACCAGCACTTTAAGATGTAACTTAGTATTTATTCATTTCATCACAGGAGAGCGTCACAACAGAAGGAAAACGAAGTAGCGCAGAGTCAAGAACAAGAAAGGTTGATATCTACTGCACGTATTTTAGTCCAACCTTAGTTCAGTTTTGTTCGGGTGGTAGAGCAATACAGTGAGTTTCCTACTGGTTTTGGTATGTCAGTCGATGGAGGAATTTGATTTGCCACGCTCAAATCACTAAGGCAAATATTTAGTGGAGGAAGCGTTGCCCGGTGGTTTAGGGTGCTGGATTTGAAATCTGGAGGTTCCTGGTTCAAATTCTCCACCCAGCTGCTATCTGGATTTGTTTTCAGTAGTCCCGAGTTCAACTCCTCGACTGCGTTGTCAAAAAGTAGCAACTGGTCAGCCTCCCACCAGTTGGGATTATTAATACATGTAGTTTATCTTCTCTTTGCAATATTGTTTGCTTATTTACAGTGTCCCCACTTAGCACAACAGTGCTAAATGCATTTCACACTTCAATAAAGTTTTTATCATTATTGTGATGATCTGTTGTTCCTTCAGACTTGCAAGAGAAGCAGCGAAAGCCATCGAAGATATGAGGAAAGCTACAGAAAAAGAACTGAACGAAGCAAAACAGAAGCTACAGAAAGAGAAAGAAAACGCGTTGAAGAAGCTCGCAGAACAATATCAAAAGGAGCAGGATGGCGAGGAAGAACGGCTAGCAAACGAACACGAAGCTGTCATGAAAACACTCGGAGAGAAAGCTAAAGAGGATGCGTTAGAAGAAGAAGCCATGCTTCAGGAAGGCAAGCAGGACGCCATGAGAAAACTAAAACAGCAGTTACAAAGAGAGCAAGAACAAGAAGAAGCTAAACTGAGGAAAAAGAAGGACGAGGCTTTGAAAGAGCTCCGAGAAGAACTGGAAGAACAGGAAGAACAAGAGAACGACAAGATAGCGGATGAACGAGAAAAAGCCTTGCGAAAAATGCGGGAAACGTTTGCTGCCGAGATAGAAGACGAGAAAAAGAAGCTGAAAGACGAGCAGACTGAGGCAATGGAGGAGTTGAGAGAGAAACTAGAGAAAGAAAAAGAGATGGTAAGATTAAAAAGGATCCATTAATTTTGTTTATCAAGTATTTTAAGTATCATAAGGAAGCGAAACGGGCAACAACTCGACAACTGTGAGCCCTAGTTTTCGTTTAAAGTTCGTTGTCTGTAAGTGTTATTTCTCTTTGTTTCCCAATTATAATCATTCTTGTTCCTGTGAATATGGCTGATTATTGTCTTACTGGTGTTTTTATGTCTCAAGTGGGCAGTCCTTATTTGGAGCTTATATTAAAATGGCACCAATTTAGTGCGCCACTAAAATTGCGATTAATAACGATTTAGATGTAGATCTTTACAAAAAGAGAAGAGATACTAAGGGCGCGTTCGTTTGAGATATTCCGGAATAAGAATATATTCCGGAATATATTCCAGCTATTCTGCTCCTGGGAGCAGAATAGATGGATTGGAAGTCTAGATATTCCGGAATAAGAATAACTCCCAAACAAACGCTTACTCGCACTATTCCAATTATTCTTATTCCGGATTGATCCCAAACGAACGCGCCCTAAGTTAATTACACGACGTTTCGCTTGTCCTCATTATCAAGTGACAGGAAAAATTCAGTGTTGAAATTTAAAGGAGAGAATATATAATATGCCACTTGATAATGAGGACAAGATGTCCTCGAAACAAGTCCTACACTAAAATTACCCCAGTTGTTGTTGTTTTTTTTTAACAACAAATAAACTTTATTAATAATTAACACTTAAAACTGAGAACATGTACAACTCGCATATAGCGTAAGCTAGTCGAGGCGAGTTGTGCAGGAAGAAAAAAAAAAGAAAAAGAAAAAGAAACCAATTTGTAAGCTTCAAATAAAAGACTATAAATCGTGACAGGAATAAACTATAAATAAAATACGGTCATTAGCATCCGGGGATAAATATGTTTACAGAATTGATTTTTAAAAGGTAGCTTAATAACCTAAACAAAATAAACAAACTAAACAGGCGAAGAGATTAACAGTGATTGACTACAAAAAGTTATGTAAAATATAAATTAATTTTAGGTAGTAAATTAGGTGCCTCAATATAATCCTCCTCGCCTTCTAAAGCTGCCAATAAAGCTTTGCGAATTGATTTCTTGAATGCCATTTTTGGTTGATTACACACTTGCGATGGGAGACAATTCCACGCTTTCGCGCCAAAGCATGAAAAAGAGTTCTGCTGTTGATTTAAGCGTGAAAATTGAATATGATATTTGCCACTAGATGCAGCCCTCGTGTTATATGAATGAATCAAGCTGGTCTTGACAAATTTTTCAGATATATCTTTTGGAGCAGAGTTATTTGAGACATCATACATAGATTGTAAGACAGCTTCAAAGTAAAGCTGGTGGATGGGTAATATTTTAGAAGAAATAAAAAAAGGAATAGCATGAGTTCTTGGATTTAGAAAATACATCAAGCGTAGTGCACGTTTTTGAAGTAGCAATAATTTATTAAGATGGGCTTTTGCGGCTTGGCCCCAAGCAGTCAAACCATATGTCAAGTAGGGAAGTATGAGGGACTGATATATGCATCTCAAAGTACAGAATGGAACGAAGTGTCTTAGACGAGATATTACTCCGACAATTTTACTAATCTTCACAGCTTTACTAATCTTCATCTTCTTCAGCTTTACTAATCTTCACAGCTAATCTTCACAACCAGTTAAATTCATAGAGCGGTTTTCCCCTGGGTGTCGAAAGTAACTCGCAATGTTTTGGTTTTGCATTATTACGCAACATGATTGGCTCAGAAAACTCGCGCCTCTTTTTCATCCAATCACAAGTAAAACCAATCTATCGTGTATTGTTCGTGCGATATGTCTGCAGAGGTTTATTTCATATGTACTCAAGAACTGCCAGTCTACAATTTCTTGATCTCTACTGTCTGTCCTTTCATATAGGCGTTGGAGGAACTACAACAAAACAACGAGTATGAACTGCAACAATTGAAGACGGAATTAAGTGAAAAACACGAGAAGGCTTTGGAGGAACTGAAGATCGAGCTGGAAGAAGCTCAAAATAACGAGATAGCGGCAGTGAGGAAATCTGCTGTGGAGTCCAGAACTAACTTTACCATGAGCATGGATTCACTGGATATGGAGGTAATATAGTAAATGTCCTTACCACTCTTCATTATCCGTAAATTTCCGAAAGTAACGACCTCTCGAAAGTAGCACCAAAAATTTGTGGCTGCTAATAAATCCCGAATGTAACGATTCTGCTAGCCTCTTCCAGGCGTTCAGTTAGTTGGGGCGCACTCCCGCGGCGCGAAAAACGGCGAGCGAAAAAAATAGTGAAGAAGCAACATTTTTCGCACTACGTCCCAACTAACTGAACTCCTGCCTGGAAGAGGCTACGATTCTCTGAAAGAAGCAAGCCCACCTCCAACCACCTCACCTCCCGGAAAATAGTGTAACCTACAATGTAGGTTCAATGGATAAGTATATTTCTTTTTGTAGCAGTTGGGAGCATTTGTTGAATTGATCTTTTTAAACTCTGATGTCAAGATACCTGATCTCCTTATCGGTATATTTCACAGAGTACTGTTGTAGTTGAGAGAATTTGTACATTTAAATGTCAAGATCACTTCATTCACTGACATACCTGATCTTCTTCTGATTCAGTTTTGATAAGTATTTCCCGTATCGAGAATAAAAATCAGCGATAATAATTTCGAATGACGTTTCGTCGATGATTCTTTCATCATTTTCAAATTCTAAAAGTATTTATATACTGAGAAAGCGTTTGAAAGTCTCGTTGCATGTGCTTAAAAATTCTACAATGTGGAAGTAGTCTAAATAGTTTTGCTTTGATTGGGTCAGATTGAGTGTTCAGTTCAAGTTTTATTTCTTGGATGAAGAGTATTTCATGGGAATTTGACTTTTAGAATTTGATGAACGAATCATCGACATGTCGTTCGAAATTGTTGTCGCTGATTTTTAGTCTTAATTGTTTGTCCAAAGCCTTCGTTATTAGAATTCCCCGTATCCTTGCTTATTTATGGTATCATTTCTCTATATTTAAAGGCTCAGCAAGACTTTTTAAAAAAGAAAAAGGATTTAGAGGCAAAACATCAGGAGCAGTTAGTAAGTATAATAGATATCTTATTTAGCTTAGAGTCACAATGAGAGCTTTTCTTTCACATTTCACCTTTCCTGCAAATGCATATCTTTTTCAAAGTTTTTGCAGTCCAAAACACCTCTTTTCAATTTGTTTTGCAGGAGTCGTTGCAGAATGAATACGAGAAGAAAATTTACAAAATCAAACAGGATTGGAAAGAACAGGTAAAGTAATGATTTCTAGTAGCTATTACAGGTATATGGTTTTTCGTGACGTAATCGCCGTCACGTCAACTGAAAACCAAATGAAAAAGCAGACGTTTGAATTTTGTATCCGTTTATATCTTGCTGTTTTCGTTCTGAAATTACCACCCGACATTCTAAGTAGGTAGTTTTAGTTTTTTTGCTTTTATTTAGCTATCGGCAAGTTCTCAGTGATGGATGGTTTGCTTTGTGTGTCAACAGGAGACAAAAGAAAGATTTGACTTGAACGAGAAATGGGAAAAGGAGAAGAGAAACTTGACAGAAGAACATAGAAAGAACATGAAGAAACTTCAACAGGAGTTGGAGACTGAGCAGAACAAGTTACAAAAAGAACTCGACCAAATGGTTAGCGTTAGTTTAATCCTCAGTAATGTTTTTTAAAATCAAACGGAGCGATTTCTCTGAGATTTTCACTCGAGGTAATTATATGTTAGAAGATTCATTTAAGACCAGAATGCCATTTATTCAAGTCTTGTGGACATAGTTTGCAATAACATTTAAAACCAGTATGTTTTTGTTGCATTTTGACACCTTGAAAATTCACTCGCAATTTTCTCGAAAACGCTCTTATAGATTTTTTTACAATTTTGCCATCGTTGAGGCAGCTATGTCAAGTCCGAGATCCCGACGTCGTATTTCCGAAAATTTTGTCTGGTAGCAAGTTATTCGGTCTTATGTAAAATGGGGCATGGCGTCATTTCGTTGCTATGGTAACTGAGATCTTGGTGAAATGTACCCCACTTGAAACTTTCATCTTTCTCTAGCACACCACTAACGTTTGATTTTCTGTTGGATTGATAATGGTTGTGCTCTAGTCGCTCAAAGTTGAATGGCATCGTGACTCAAAAATCCGATCGAGCCACCTTAACTAGTACTTTCTCGTCTGAAACAACAGTGGAAGGCAGCGTGGGAGACTGGGCTTGGAATCCAGAAGGCCTGATTCCAAGTCAGCTGTCATCATCTCCTTGTCCTTCTTTCCTTTAACGATAACATTTTGCTCCTTCAAGTTTATGTGAAACATCTGGCAACAGCCATAAACATACTTCCACGGGCCCTAACATTATGGCTATCTTTAGAAGACTCGCATGGAAACCAGCGAAGCCTGATGTGGCATCCTCTCTAAGTATTACACTTTTTTATCTTTGTTTTCTGCCGTATTTACAGGACCGCTTTGGATGCCAGCCCGCTTTGAGTTGAATCGGCCACCCTGTAGATATAAAGATCTTCGTTCCTTTGCTTTACTAACTTTTAATAATGTTCTTCAAACGTTTCACGAATGACAATAAACTCTTTCCTTACAGAAGCATGCTTCCCTAAACTTCCGATCTAAGACACCTACGTGTCAGCTGACCATTGTAATAACATGATTTGATCAGACTAAAAGCTGAACCCAAGTTTCAGTTTTCGAAAGACAATTTCGGTTTCTTTGGATGCTAGGCTTGCCAAGGCATGGGTCCTTGTAGATTTGTGCTCGCAGGCCAAGTTAATTCCCATAATTGTAATTGTTATTTTTTACTCTGAACCTTTAGGAAACAAGAATGGCAAAGGAACGTGATAATCGTCAGAAGCAGCGCGAGGCGCTTGAGAAAGAGGAGGAAGAATTATCAGCTCAGGTAGTAAAACTAAAAGATACACATGTAGTTATTCGGTGGCTATTTTTTCGTTTTAATCTCGGGCCAAGAGTGGTTTGGTCGCGTTACAAACGTTCATATACATGATTTTATTTTGTCTCGAATTTACAGCGTAGCTAAGAAGCTAATGTCTTTGAGAAAAAAATAACATTGTAAATACAAAAATAACAGGTGCTACTTTTAACGGTTATGCTTAACTACATTATAAAAAAATCTAACCAGTGTAGATTCGCTCCGACGAAGGGCTGACGCTCGAAACGCCAGCTTTCCAATCTCTTTACGGTGGCCAATTCACTTTTATCAACCCAGTTGTTAAAACCAAACTATCTTGTAATACTCGCACCGACGCAGCACCACAGTTTCTTTAGAAACTTACCCCCTTTAGCCAGTGTAGTAATTAGAAATCATGCCTGAAAGGTCGCCTGAAAGGAGATTGTTTTGACGCCGGGGCGTTAAAAACCAATTTGTTTTCCATAGATCTCAACTTCGTCGTCGTTTAGCTTCATGTCATTGTAGGAATCTTTTCTCTAATTTCCAGTTTTTGGAAAAATAGTCTTGACTAAGTTCTCTCCCGTTAATGAAGTGAGACGTTAACTAAGTTGCGGCAGATGTGCCTCAAATACGAACCTTCCGTGTTGTCACGCTGGATTTGAAGAGAGCCTGAAGAGGAGGATCTTGACTAAAATAAAATAAATCGTGGTTTGTCTGGTGCCTTTGCAGAGAAGAGAGCTGGAGGAGAGTCGACAGGAGTTAGAAGAGGAAAGAAGAAGACTCATGCAGCAAAGAGAGGTAGCTAAGTCGCAGCATTTTGAGTTATTTAGGCCAAAACACAAAATTGTCAATCAATAAATAATAGTTTACTCAGACAGAAAAACGTCAAAGAGATAATAAACCATAAAGGAACAAGGATGGGAAAAGATGGAGAAGATTAACACGGATTACAAACGACGAACTTGGAAAATTTAGGCTGAACTTTTCAACATGCGCAAACCGTGATAGAGCTCCTTTGAGCACCTCGCTGTGGCAGTGCGGTCACGTGATTTTATTTCTCATTACCAGACCCTAGCTCAGGCTGGTGAGCAAGCAGCGGCATCAGCAGGAGAAGATGAGACCTTAGCGAGACTGCAATTAGATGAGGTCAACGCAGCCATCTCAAACAGCGAGCAGGAATTAAGCAAGCTAAACAGGTCTGTCATCTTACTTTGGGATATTGATAATGATAACTGGAAAATGTCATGAGGGACATGATGTGTTTTTGTTTCAGACTAAAGAAGAACCTTGAAACCGAAGTGGAAAAGCTGAACTCTTCCAAGCGCGAGCTACAGGGTGACATAAGGTTCGTGACATAAGATTGTGTGACGAAGCTCATTTTGCCCGCACGCATGCTTTTCATCCGTATCAGTGTATTTTCATCTTTTATTTTCAAAAGGTACCTAATTCTTGCAGGTCATCCTTTAATGCCTTGCTTTTGTTGGTTCCTTAACAGCGACCTAACCAAAACTCTGAAAGAGCTGAAAGAGAGTTGTCGAAAACAAAACGAAGAACTGCAGGATATTTTAATTCAACGGGAGAAAGTTCAAGAAGAAACTATCACGAACGGCGAACATGAAGACACCTTGGTAAATGACAATGGCCTAGAAAAACCCGCTGCTTCCACACCGAGCAAGGTCAAAGACGCCAAGAAAAGTGCTAAAAAAGAGGAGGTTGATTTAGGTTCTGAAGATGAGGCCCTACATGTAGAGGACCTGGAACCTCCTGGTGTAGCGGCTTCTAAGGTAAATTTCATTGGCAACGGGGACGGTCATCACAAAACCCTAAATGCTTAGAAGAGACATTGTCTTATTCATAATTCCTTTCTGGTTACAGCCCTGAATACTAATATGTTTGTCTAATTTGTTTTCAGGCTGATGATATGCCACCACCAGATATCAAAGGTACCGTCATTGCAATAGTTTTTCTCTGTTTTTTTTTTCTCTTCTGCATGTGATTTGTTCTAACGCAGGGCTGACGCTTGAAAAGACTCCCTACAGTAGCGTTTATTGTGCCAAATATTCTCAACTGAGAAACTTAACCTGAATCTATTTACTAATGGTGGTTTCGTGTTCATAGTTCACTCTGACAGAGAGGAAGATCTTTCACCCGGAGAGTTCTCTCCCCGGGTTCCCGTTCATTCGACGGCTAAAAAGGGCCCAGTGGGGGCCCGGGTACCTAAAGAACCTACAGGATTTGCAAGAGCTTATGACTTAGGTGAAAAGTGCTTTGCAGATTACGTAAAGATATTTTTGTCTGTTCAGTTAAGTTTGAGCTTTACAACACTGTTTCGTATAAGCGAATTCATTCGAAAACTTTTACTGATATTTCATCGTTTTGCAACATCTTGTGGAACAAGCAAGACACATTTTGTAGGAAACCGTGTAAATATGAAGTTACAAAAGACCTTTAACTGGGAAGAAACTACAGTGTAAGTGTTCTGACCAGTATCAGAATCTGAGCACCCGGTTTCTGTTTCCAGTTATACAGTTAATCAAGGAAGAATTTGGCTTCTGTTTAGGCAATTTTCCTGAATTGACCGACTCCGCCTTCTTTCTCGTATCCTGAGTGCTTAAAATTGGAGAGAAAATGTAAGGGGAAGTTACACATTGAAGGTTGATAAGAGAGATGACCCAGGTCAAAATGGAAGAATTTTTCTACAATTGTGTGTTAGCACTCATGACATGTTCTTGCTAATCTTTTAGTGGACGTGTCATCAGAAGAAAGTTCTTCGGAGGATGTACAAGGAACCTTCCTGTATTTGAAAAAACAAGCTGAACTGCGCAATAGGTGAGTCATGCGGCCAGAATATTGGCGTCGAGCGCTTTGAGGTCCGTACAGGAAAGAAAAAGAGACATCCCATAGTACAGTTTTTTTGTACAACTCAATTATGCTCAAAAAGATGTGGAATGTGTCCAAAAGTTAGGAACTGGCAATATAGCACTCTGATTGGACTAGCAATAGCGCATTCTGGTTGGACTGGCATTAGCGCATTCTGATTGGCTAACGTCAGGTGGTTTATATGACTAAGTTATAAGACAAATTTAACAGAACCTACAATAGTTGATTGTCACGCAAAAGGCGGCAACACCGCCTTTTTGTGTTTGTGACCTTAAAGTTTTCTCAGTATGCCGTGGCCAGCTCCCTGAAAAAAAAAAAAAAAAACTGCGTCACATGCGAACCTAAGGTGCAGCGGTCTTTTTCTCAACTTCATTTAATAGCTCAAGGTTTCCTTTTCAGTGACTTGAGGAAGCGAATTGCCGTAGAAGGAGACGCAATAACACGAGCTAAAGAATTCCTGCGAAGACAAAGGCGTTCTGTACAGAAAAGACAAGTAAGCTTCATGGTCCTGAAGTTAAATTTGACCTGTATTATCTTAACACCGGGTAGTCCCCTTGAGCATTCACAGACAATTCTGAGTTCTCACCTTGGCTGATCGTAGCCAACACATGCTTCAATTCTTTTGTTTATTTAAGTTCTTTCTTTGTGCAAGTTTTTGGAGGACCAAGCGAAAAAGAAGCTCGGCTGACAATATTCAGTGCACAATTACCAAGGCCAGAAAAAGTTGCTGAGGATAAAAAAAAATCCTTTTCAAGTTCAGGAAAAAGTCAGGAGAATTTTTTAACTCTTTGTTAGTCTGGAAAAGGCAGGGAATTTAGTTTCGCGACAGGAAAACTCTGTATTGATTCCTTTTGCTCGGCCACTCTCACGGTACACGCTGTACGTGATAACGAGAATTTATTTGTTCCTGTCATTTTGGTATGGAAGAATTTAAGTGGCAATTAAAAGGCTAATTCTTCTGTGGACGTTTTCTTTCCAGGCAGCACTAGAGGATGCTCGGAAAGAATGGACAAATGATATGTCGCAAAACTTTGCAAGAGGAAAGGTATGTCCAACAGCTAGTGTAGTGTATTAAAACTACAACGGTAAACCACACATACAAAATCGACATTGAAGTAGCGGTAGAACTGAATATAGACTATTGCACGCACGGTGGACTAAGTGCGTCACGCACGACGGACTAAGCGAAAGAGGGACTACTCGTAGTCTAAACTGAATAAATAAACGTTTGTCAAGTGAAACGATTCGCGGTATCAGTTCGTATCACATCTTAAAGATGATCTGCGGTAACCGCGTGGTAGAAACGTTACTTAATTGTGGTTGCAAAACGAGTTTCATGTAGGCCTCATCCAAGTATCTTTCCTTCCTATCCTGCAGCCGCTGTCCAGTCGTAACGCTCATTTCTTGGAAGATGTGAGAACACGTTTAGACGAGGTCAGTAACGTAAAATGTGATTTCTGCTGTTACGCAGTGTAAGAAATGCACCACAAATGATTGCAAAACTCCTCAGTTTCTGTGAAGGCAGCTGGGTGTTGCACTGTTGTGTTCTTGAGTAGGCGATTGCTCGTGTAGTGAGAGTGTTGGGAGGTCGAAAGGATTTATAATATTTCGTCCCACAAGCTGCCAAGTTCAGCATGAAGAAATTCGAAGTATTGTTACTTCCTCTTAGAGGTATGCTTGTCTAATGTAGGTTAGAAAGGCTCTCTCAAAGCAAAACACTATTACCCCACCCCCAGGGGGGCTTTTTTGTGCTTAAACCCAGACCTCTTAATCCAACGCTAACCATTGAGTACCCCACCCCAACCCAACCCACCCCACCCCACCCCACCCCACCCACCTACCCACCCACAGTATGCTTCTGTGTAATTGACACCATCACCCTGCGGACCCTTTTAGACTAAACGGTCAAGACTGGCAGCCCCTTTAACCCCTTTCTGTACACTGCAAATGAAGTACGCAACCTTAGTTTTGTTCTGTTGTTGTTTTGTGTGTTGAAGGAAGAGGCGGAACTCGGAGTAGTAATGGATAACATGAGCGCTGGCCAGGAACTGTTGAGACAGAAAGAGGACAGGCTCAAAGTTTTGGAGAACACTTTGCTTGGGGGACTGGTGAGTTGTCTTTGTGCAACTGTTAGCTTACAGAACTATCGCTTAAGGAAACATGTGACAGCTACTTAAGGTAATTGAAGATTCTCTATAGAAACATGGGAACATTTTTAACAAAATACCGCTACTAAAAAAAAGAAAACTACTTGTGTATTTTGATCATCAAAATGTAAATTCTCTTTGCTCACGCATTCATAACTTCAACTACGTGTTAGTTCTATGTTTCTATGGAGTTATCGAGACAGTCAGCGCGCAAATTTTTATTGCGTTAATTTCTAAATATGTATAAAAACCAAAAATTGAACCTCCTATCCTTCAATGACTGAATTTCTTTTCTGTCCATTAGTCAACTGCATCCGACTCAGAGGACACCTTCCTTAGAAACGCCAGGCACGCTCGTCCGTCACGCTTGTCCGACAGGCACCGCCCACGAAAAACGCCGCGTAAGATGGTTGATGACGACGACAGCAGCGGAATCAGCAGCAGCGATTACGGTGACGTCATCAGCGGAAACGTCAGAAGAAGTGACATCAAAACGGGGAGGCAGCCGAAAGTGACCATTCCTAAGAGTTTGATGAAACCTTCTACTGGCGAAGAGAGCTCGGAAGCAGTTCAAAATTCACTGCAACAAATCAACACGGATTTGGCGCGAATTTTGACCTTACTACGGACAAAGCCGCCTGCGTTTGCGTACCCAACCGTCACGCAAACTCCCTTGAGGACTGAGCAAGTCACACAACCGATTCCGGATGCTCTAAGAGGGTCTCGTGTCACGCCTGTTTATCCTGAAGCAAGTCATAGCAGTCAGGGTCAGTTTGCTTATCAGCCTGGTCCTCTGCCACAAACGTATCAGTTGAGAGGCTCTGGTGTGCCTGTGGTACCTGCTGGTGCAGCTTCGTTACCAGTCCACCAAGTGCAAACTCAAAATTTGTAAGTTTGTGTGTGGTTTTACTTATTTTTAACCGCTCCTGTTGAGAGAGATCAATGGGCCATTTCCGAGTTATCTTGTGCCTCTGTTTGAAAACGAGTCCTCCCGCACAACCTTTCATATGATAATAATTTTGATTTGCATGTTAATGAACCTGTAGTGGAAACACAATTTTATATGAGTGGTTTGCTCGAAGACTCTTTTTTAAACAGCAGGCAACTGGAAAATGGCCTATTGGGCAATCTACGTTTGCACTGGCAGTATCTCCTCAATACTATAGTTATCGAAATGGTCCAGTTATATAATTATGGCAAATTTGATGCGACCATGCCGCTTACATTGAACAAGTAACTTTTGAAAGAGGGGATGTTGCCTTATTTGAAAAGGACTAGGTACGAGTCTGTAAATTATGGGATTAGCAACTATTGATTCACATAGTCAGAAAGAGCACACCGAGATTCACAAAATCCCTAAGTT
>JAHPZR010020688.1:0-32500 GCA_019787425.1 Platygyra sinensis | reverse complement strand
ACGAACAGGCAGTTTCGTCCCCGGGAGGTAGGAAATGTGCATTTCTCGGACTGGTCATTTCAATGTTTTTGCCTCTTTTTCTCCTCCCCGTGGCAAAGGGAAAGAACTCGAACCCTAATTTTCGTGGCTATTTGTTGAAACCCTCAAATTCTTTACCTCTTGTTACAATTAAAGGACCCAGCAACATTTCAAACAAAACAACCTTTTTGTGTATTTAAATTAGGAGCTTCTGTATTTAACAACTTGCAAGCGATACAACCTTATCTTTAAATCCTGACTAAAAGTTAGTCATTTCTGTATTTACAATGTATGAATAAAAGATTACACGCATTTCGACGAACTACAGTTTTTCCACCTAAAATTGAGGTTTTAAAATACAATGCGGAATTATTGGTTGGGTATTGGCGTCTGTCCAGGGGGGAGAGGTGGCTGTGCCGGGGGGAGTATGTGCCCGCCTTTTCGCGATAGCAGCGTTATTTCATCTTTGAGAGCGTCGATTTCTTGAGCCTGCAGTTGCACCAACTGAACCAATCGCTGTCGTTCCCGGATGTCGGCCTTGCGACTTCCGGTAAACTCGGTCCCCAAGGATTTCTGTCGTGAGTTGAGCATTTGTTCTAGTTCCTTTTTCTCTTGTAGTAGAACAGTGTAGGTGTCCAGTCTCTGAGTGTTTTCGCGCGTCAGCTGAGTAACTTTGCCTTTATACGAGTCAATCTTGACCTGAAAAACACACAACACCAAGTGAGCTCGATCTCTGGGTCTGAGAGGTTTTTGGCAAAAATCGCACAATGGAAAATGAAAATATTCTCCCTTTTTTTTATTTTATTACTTACAATACTGCTATAGATACTATTTACTTACACCACTTCGTTGATTTAAAAACAAAGCAAATTATATCAATGAGAAGAAATAAAATAAATAAATAAAGGGGGAAGGGGCGCTCCAGTGCTTAAATTCATTTAAGCCTTAACTTGTTTACTTAAGGTGCCGACTCACTAAGGGAAATCTTGCAGCAGTAAAATTCAGCACTGTTCAAATAAGGGTGCATGCAATAGAGGCGTGTACCTGGGACATGAAGCTGATTTTACGGGAAGACGAAAACTTTTCACATACAGCGCGTGACTCTGTTGCGGCTACATGTGCCAAACCATGCCCCTACAAAAGGTCTCTTCTTGTGTTAACACCTCTATGAAACGTTCTATGGTCTTGAAAGGAGCCATACCACGACGCCATAATAGACTGTTTACAGCCTCTTTATTTACGCACGCGCAAAGAAAACGCGAGCGCAACGAACGCGAAACACGCTGGGATTTGGGAAGGGTTCTCGGTCTCCGTCCCCACCCCATACCTGGTCAAATCCTCCGTTTTGCGTTGGCGTCTAGTTCTGTCGCGATTCTATCCGCGCGTTCAATGATCGAATAAAAACACGACAAAACAGGGGGCTGTGAATAGTCTATGGCATAAAAAAGCCACGTCACGGTTTGCGCTTAGCCTAAATGTTTTAAGTTCGTCGTTTGTAATTATTACAAACGGTTAATCCGTGTTAATCTTCTCCATCCTTAACCATCCTTGTTCCTTTATGGTTTATTATTATCTCTTTGGTATTTTTGTAACTCAGTAAACTTTTATTTCCAGGTTCCATTCAAAAAACATTTGTAGGTAATATTGCACGTTACCCAAAAAAAAATCAAAATTACGCGACTGAGCTCCTTAAAAACCCTGTAAATAATAGTAAAATTGAGTGATGGTTTGAACTGAACACGATGAGGATGGATTAACGATACACTTGAAAAGCTCAGCCTGACGAAAACCTCAAACCGAAACAAAAACAAGTATCGATTCTATTCGTGTTGGAGAGTGGCTTACATTCCATTTGGCGATCTCCGCGGCGCTCCTGGACTCTTGTTGTCGTAGTTTTTCCTTTAGTTCTTCTACCGTCCTGTTCACTGTGACAGTCTCAAGCTTTTCCAAATCCACCAACCGACCAAACTTTAGCATTAACATATTACGGACTTTCTCTTCCAATTCGCCAATCTGCGAGGAAATCATAAAGCGTTGTCAGCTTGTGAATGTGGCCAATGAAGCATGGCGAAATTGCTACAGTACCCTGAGGCCATAAATTCTACTTGAATGAATGAATGAAAACTTTATTAACGTGTCAATGTATTTAGCTAAAAAATTAGCGGCGTTTACTATTCAACACTATTCAGTTTTTCTCTGAAAACTGGCGCCACATCATCAACTAACCGGCGATGGTTCTACCCTAGGTTCAAAAAATAGGGTTACTGTTTGACCCAAGGTAGTCAGGGGTAGTGTTAGGACTCCTGCAGTTATTAAAAGTACAGAATCCTTACCCTCGCTTCCTGGACTTTCTTGTCCCGGATGAGCTGCACGTGAGTTTGGCGATGTTCCCTGGAAAGCAAAGACAATTCCGTCAACAGTTTCTCGTGTATCTCTATGACTTCTTCTTAAGGTATAACACGATTTCCGGTATTTCCTTTTCCTCAAAATTAATATTTTTTATCACTACTCCAACCCCACTTCTGCTCGATATAACGCTGAAAACCAATCTCAGTCAGGAAAAAATGTAACGCCTGGCAGCTGGAATTACGATGGTGACGACACGATACGGAACAGCGGTCATCTTGCTTGAAGAACACTGACAGAAGACTGAACCAGAGGTATTTTAAAAACACAAACGCAACTGGCTCTTGGAGTTTACCTGTAAAGTCGTTTTTGCTCTGCCTTCTCTTTCTCCAGTTCTTTAATTCTGTGTTGTAGTCGGACGAGCTCTGGACTGTTAAACACTAGACATTGTGACAGATCCTGTGGCAGAGCGCTGTTCAACATGTACTGGATCTGATGAAATCGCAGCACAACTACCACGTCCAACTCGTTCAGCTTCTGTTGTTTTTCACGCTGAAAGGAAAAAAGGAAAATGCTTCCCAATGTAAGCTGTGTGAACTATTGGTATTCAAGAGAAAAAAGCCAGCAAAAACGCAAAGTATAATATTTAGTGAGGAAGCCACATCAGACTTAGCTAATTTGGATGATTTCTTCACTTGCCACGGATGCAAACTGGGACGCCATTTTTTCTCAAGTTGCTCGGAGGTAAATAGCACAGGATATTCGGAGTTTGACGAGCCAATCAGCGCGCGCGTTCAACGCTATCCACTGTTTTAGTATATACTAATTTGGTTTTATCAACTGGGTTGATAATGTGAACCAGCGTCATTTTGGCGGGAAGAGCATGATAGCCATCGCAACTACAGCCAAGAGTTTTTTTGCAAAAGTGACAATGTGCTCATACACGAAAAGATATGTCTTTCATCGTCACTATTATTCTGCTCACAAAGAGTACATCAAATTTCATACTCGATCATAGTCGAGTCGTACTTGAACAAAAGTTCTTCATTAAAATGTCTTGTGTAGTTACCTGAAAAGCCTCCAAATCAGCTTCAGCTGTTTTCAGAGCACTATCAATGATCTTAGCTTTCTTGACCAGGGCATCATATTCCTTTTTCAGTGTCTCGCTCGTTTTCTTTTCCTCAGCCAGTTCTTCTTCCAGGTCTAAACGACGCTCGCGAAGCTGACACACCTTGAGTGAGAGAAAACAGAAGAACGTTTTACAACATGGCTAAGAAAAGGCCTGGCCCATTACCTCCCAGGGATAACAATAAAAGTGACGAAGTGAGAATAGACTGTAAATACACTAAAATGCTTGGATTTATGTTTGCGCACAAAAGTGGAGTGACAACATTTAAGGCAAAAATGTTATATAGAAAACAAGCACAACCACAAAACACTTTGTTGGGTCACGGTTGTTCGTCAGTTTTAAATTCAATAATGATGTACAACTGGCGACTTGAGACTTGCTTCTCTTGTCCTTTTTTGGCATTCACTTAAGGTTGTTAATCAGGTTGTTAATCGGACAAGCAGAGGGGACAGGTATACAAAAAAACTGGCACTTGAGCGAAGACTGCATGCTCTTCAAGCGAAAAAGCAAATGCAAGGCGCGACTTGCAGGGGGAAGGTCGGAGTGGCTCAGGTGTAAGAACACGCGAGGAAACGCGCGAACGCCTCCCACGCGCGTAATACAGCAAGCAGTCACCCTCTAAGGTGTCCACACGCGCGGCTCTACTTTCTAACCTGATCAAACAATGACTGATCACATCCAGGTGGACACACGCTGTCGTCCAACTCCTCTGCATCAGAGTCCTCCTCATCGCTTGAAGACAAATCCTCGTCGCTTTCCTCATCTTCGCTTTCCTCGTCCGAGCCTTCCTGGGCTTGAGCTTTCTTTTTCGCGCGTTTGATTTTCTTCTTGAATACGCGCGTCAAAAACGACTCGAACTTGTTGTTATCGCCGAGAGCGGAGGAGAATGCGGTGTAGAGCGCCTTCTCTTGCTCTTGAAGCTTTTCGATATCTTGCTTCTTAGAGTCTAGTTTCATTTGACAATCTTCCACCTAAAACAGTAAAAACGGCACAGTTAATACTGCAGCCTTTGCTGAATCTTCCATGCGCTTGCAATAGTTACGGTTGATTACGCAAATGCCTACCCTGATTTTTTAATCTGAGCTAGAGACAAAGAAAGCTTCAACTGAACATTCCCGCGGTTGCAACTGGAAGACAGAGAAACAAGGTCTGTTCCAGTGGCGTCTGAGTCACTCTAAACTTGACAAGGGACGCTCTCAAATTAGGTAGGGAAAAAATTATAAGGGCATTGCGCCAATCACGACAGTCCACTTTGCGAACATTTTCAGCCGGTATTTCTCGTACCTTCTCCTGCATCTCGTCTTTCTCAGAAAGTTTTGTGTTGACTTTGTTGGCGAAGCTGTTCTCTCTTTTCTCAAATTCCTTCAGCAGCATGAACTCTTCAAACAGAGTAACTTGCCTGTCAAGTAAACACAGATGTTTTAAATATTCCAGTGATAGTTAGAAAACAGTCCTAAGAAAATACGCGCGCTGATTGGTTAAAAATCGTGTTTCTATAACTCGATGGAGACACAGAACTAGCACGAGCTGTTGACGTAATGATGGTACGAGCAAAGAGAATTTACATTTTGATAATCAGAGTTCACAAGTTGTTTTCCTTTTTCTCGTCGCGGTGTTTTCTAAAAGAAATAGAAAACATATTCTCCGTGTTTCTATCGAGTTTTAGAATAAATCTACTAGCGTTCTATCACGAATGCCGCTCTCTGATTAGCTACGCTACTCACTATCTATTCTGTGATAGATTGTGAGTAGCGTAACAGTGTGTGCTTCTTAACAAAATGACGGCCGTGTCTTGGCGTTTTCAAAGTGTTGAGAAAAAGATTTAGACTAAGTTTTGAATGACTAGTAGATTTATACTAAAACAATTAGATTATTCGCTTTCGATTTCTATCGCGCGATAGAAATCTGGAGCTCATAATCTAATTGTTAAATAGAAACACACGTGAAAATTTGGGAGGACCCAAAAAAGCTGTGGAAACACTCGCCTGCGGCTCGCGTTCCCACAGCATTTCTCGTTCTCCTGAACTTCCACTCGTGTTTCTATCACTCGATAAAAACACGGTGTATGTTTCCTATTTCTTAAGTATTAACAAACATAACAGGGGTATATATTACAGCAATAACTGATTTATCCCATATTTTATTGGTGATAAGACTTGATGTAATACTTGCTGCTGACCCAAGCTATTCATTAAGATCTGTTAACCGGGGCCCAGTCCACGCTATGCTGGAGGAAATTAAAACCGCAGCTTTATTTTTACGGTTAGACCTGCCGTCTTCACTAATCGGTCACGAAAACGGAGCTTTTTGAAAACGCTCTTCAAACTGGAGGAATTTGAAATTTTCAAATTCCCCCGGCGTGGTGTAAACGGGGCCGCCTCTGTGAATCTCACCTGAGGTCAGCGCACTTCACAGCGACTTCCAGGTGCATTTTTTCGTGCCTCAGGTATCTCAGATCCGCGTCGAATTTTTCCAGTGTGCTGGTGATCTTGTCAATTAACACGTCTTGTTCATACTGAAGCCTGAAACGAAGACCAAAAGATCAGGATTTCTTTCTAGTTATTACCGTCAAGATGCGGTGGTAAAGTAGCGAAAAAAGGCATGCGCTTGTTTGTTTCCAAAACGGAGAACGCTTCACTGATGTTCAAGATGTTGACTTCTCGACCATTTGCACAAATAACACAAAACACCAGTTTTCTCCGCTCTCATCCGGCTAGATGTTCTCTAGCCCTTGCTAGTGGTTAAATAATGCAAACTTTCCCGCGCTTTCCACGGACATGACTCCCCACTTTGCCCCAACATCACATGTTGTTCCTGTACATTTTGATTGGTTCATTATACGTTTTCGCTGACGAAAAAAATGGCCACTTGCGGCCTTATGAGCAAAAGAGTGCGAAGAAGATAGCTGAGGTGTGTGATTGACCGCTGTGATTGATTTGTTTTCAGTTTCAAACTAATGGGGAAAATCCTTAAGCTTAAACGGCAAATCACTATAGACGTGCCAAGACAGTTTGTACAGTGCGCGAGAGTCCGTCATTTCGATTGTCAAGAAACGATTATTCACAAGCATCGTGACGACTTAAATAACACTTGCCAAGAGCGATCGATCTCGGATGCGGAATTAAAACTTGAAAAGCATTCGCATTTACAGTCAAACTAAGTGAAGCGTACCCCTCAAGATTGCATTAATGAGCTGATTATTTGAAACTTGAACTCGCTAGTCGTTGCCATAATGCAATAATGAATTGATTATTCGAATATTAAACTCGCTCGTTCGATCGAAGAATACGGCTAACGGGTTCCGTTTTCGAAAAATCAATTCACTATTGCATTCTAGAATAGACTAGTAGGTTTCAAACCTACTACACTGTAGTCGCAACAGAGAATTGATTTTTCGAAAACGGAACCCGTTAGCCGTATTCTTGGATCGAGCGAGCGAGTTCAATATTCGAATAATCAATTCATTATTGCATTCTTGAAACGACTAGCGGTTCAAGTTTCAAATAATCAGTTCATTGATGCATTCTTGACGGGTACGCTTCACTTAGTTTGACTGTAATTTCTAACCTGATTTGGTCTTCATACTGTATCTCTTGTTCCAAGACAGAAGGCTCCTCGATGATTTCTTCTATGGCAGGTTCAGGACTTCCCTTGTCCGTTAAGGTACTCAAACTGGATTTGGGCCTTCCAGAGGAATGTACAGACACAGAGGAAATAGAACGGTCCCTCTGCTGTGTCCCTGGCTTGCTAAGAGCTGCTGCCGGTTTTGATGGCTGAAACGAAAGGTAGTGAATATTAACGTGAGATATGAGGACGATATGGAGAGCAATACACACAATTAAACTGACACTCAGCGAAACAACAAAGGTTCAGTGAAAGCTACGTGGAAAAAAAGATGGCGCCTGGTACATTTACCTATAATTCTCTTTCTTACTCTTTATAGGCTGTGTGAGGTTCGCATGAAATTGTGGTACAGAAGATTTGCCTCTTAAGGTCATTCCACTGAAATAGAACCTAAACTGAGATTTTTCTCAAACTTTGCCAATTGATTGTTTACATTATAGGAACTTAAATTTGGAAATAAAAATGAGGGGTCCCCATGTTCGTTTAGGAGCAACAGCACCTTGTTTATACCATATAAACCCTTATAAAAGCACCACGATTGCTTGCTAAATTCACGTTTCCGACGATTGTTTTTTTCTCAAAACTGAGAATTGGCCCATATTTATTTTACATAGAGAAATTTACTAATCAAATCAAAACGACAGAAAAAAATGATAGGTCACCGTACTCGTTTTCGAGAAAATGTCGATTTACCTCTTCGGCGAGGTCCAGTCGTACAGAAAAAGCCGCCATTTTCTAATGCGCGCGCGCTAATCACGCGTAAAATTATGCGCAGTAGGGATGCGCAATGCAATACTGGGGAATGACCTTAACGAAGTTTTGTTAATTTCTCACGGCTGAGCTTTGAAATCGTCCCGTTGGTTTCCCCAAAATTGTCAGCCAATCAGAGAGCCCGCATCCACACGGGCACGCCTCGTGCATGTGCACGTGAATGACTAGTGTAGCTAATGGACGTTTCTACCAGCTCGAATGAAAACGTAACCTTTTCATAGTACAAAAAGTAAGCAGCACTAGAGAAAGATCGAGACTCACCTCAGAGCTCCCTCCGCCAAATCCACCAAAGCCTCCAAAGCCGCCTCCTTGCTCTTCTCCTTGACCTTGACCGACCTTGTCGTCCACTCGTTTCTTGAACTCAAGAAGTTGTTCACGTGTGTATTGAAGACGTCTGAAGAAAGAAGAGAAGAAAGAATAAGCAGAAGTGTAGGTCCTCAAGGGGAGCTGCATAACGAAACGTTCCCGCCATTTTTCATTTGAAGCCCTGTCCAAATGGAAACGCAAGTAGTTGCAAGAAGCCGCACACTGAACTTGCAAGTACACGCAGGTACGCGCAAAAATAACCATTTGAATGAGGCTAAGGGCTTAGTCCCGCACGGCCAAAATGTAACCATCGGGTCAGATATATCCTGTATTTTATTGGCTAATAGGCTGCAACAAAAACAGTGGCCAAACGGTGAAAAAGTTACATCGACTTGCATGCAAATTTGATCTCGACCAAAGACCACTGGAGCGCAAGTCAACGCAAGTGCACGCAAGGCCTGGCCAAACAGAGTCACAGGTAGACCCATGTTTTTCACTCGCGTATGCTTGTGAGTATGTTTGACCAGGGATTTGGCCAATGGGCTAGTTTTCTCGATGGAGCATGAAGTTTCTTTCTTTATGCGTGATTGCGTGTTGTTGGTTTGAGTTTTTATTTCTGAGGTCGCATGTTAGATTTTGGCAAAAAAAAAAAACAAATTAGAGTACTGAATGACTGAAATCTCGTTTCTCCTTCATTTCACTGGTCCACGAACAAAAATGAAATTCAAACAAATTATAATACAACTACAAGTCGAAATCTTACACTTTAAACGTATTCGATTCCTTTGATAGTTAGCTTCGCCTCGTTCCGTGATCGTTTAAAAAATGCACGACAAAGACCGCCTTGCTATCTATCGTTTGCGCAAGGATTCAGAAAGAGAAATTTTAAAATATTCAGTGGCTTTCAAACAACTGTTTTGAGAGGAACAAAGTTTGAAAAAACTCCAAAAGTATCTTTTGTTACGACGTGCTTCATTGATCTCGATGCATACCCTACACAGGTATCAGAAATACGCAAGGCTCGAATTTCTTTATGCCGCGCATGCGCGAGCACTGTCGAGAGAACGCGTCAACAATGTTGAAGATGTGGAACCATGGCAACCGAAAACAAATTTCAAAAACAAACCGTCTGCCGCGCGAGTTGGTACAATTGCGTTTCTCCGAATTTGCTTAATTCAAGGATTACAGAGCAAGAAAAGATGTCGAAAAATCTACTGGCGAGGGTTAAAGAGCTGCAAGATGCAATGACCTTTTGTCAGGAAAGTACAGCGAACCTAATAGAGGAATATCAGCTGAGCGTTTTACAAACAGCTGCAGTGGTGGCTTCCGTTAAAATCAAAGAAGAGAAAGCTCACATCGAGAAGAAAAAAGAACTTCTACGGAAGCAGATTGAGAAGGAGAAGGAATCCAACCGAGTAGCTGTTGACACCGTCTACCAGAGGGCCAAACAATCTATTCAGTTATTGATTAACGACAAAAACGACGAGCTACAAGGCGCCTTGGATCGCATGCGACGAAAACACAAGACGGAGATCGCGAGGGTGAGAAAAGAGACACGAGAGAAAACCATCCAAGAGTTTATTGAGGCAAGAAAGAGGAAAAAAGCTGCGCTTGATCTTGAAGAATCGAGGAAAAAGACAAAGGTCAAGAAGGAAGAAGAGAGCGCAACGTGGAAATGCGCCAACTGTGGAAAACTTAGCAATATCATGTTCACATGCAGCGGATGTCATGGAGTCACATACTGCGATGAAGTTTGCCAGGAGAGGGACTGGTGCAAGCATGAGGACCACTGTACAAATGCCGCGAAGGCCGACTAACTGTTTTTTTTCTTTCGGGGGACTGAAGGGGGAAGATTTGTTCTGTTTGTTCGGGCTTGACTGAAAATCACTTATAACATTACTTAAAATTTCCTTATAAAAGTCTTACTAAATATTAAATAAACAGGATTGCTCAACATCATTCAGTCGTTTGTTCTTTTTCCGAGTTACAACCATTTCTTTCAAATTTTTGTCTCAATTTTCGACTTCTGCTGCAGCAATGATCGGCTTCTGTGATGACTTTGATAAAAGTCTCAAGTCATACTTACTTTTCCGGACATTCGTCGGGCATCATTTCGGGGATTTTCGGGATGGTTCGTTTAGAGTACGGGTCGATCTTCCGCTGGACTTCCTCCAGCTCCCCAACGGTTCCTTTCAACTGAAAAATGAAAAAAACAGTGATCAGTCGATGATGTAAGACTAGTTCGTTGAAAGCACTTGGTCAGTTTGGCCGTAATGGTATTGGCTGAAAGACTCGTGCACGTTAGCAGTCATTGCATGGTCGGTTCTGGTAACAGCCAACATTTTGTCTAATGTCAAATAAGTAAGGCTAACCTCTTTGATTATCTTGATTTTCTTGTCGCGGAGAGCTAAAAACGACTGGTTGAACTGGAACTTGTAATGATGAATCTGTAAACAATGTAGAAAACGAAAAACGATTAAAATGACATTTCGAGAAGTTCGAACCCATTCCTGGGTCACAGGAAAGCCAGTAATAGGGACCTTTAGATCGGAGGACGAGGACGACTACGAGTACGAGTTTTCCGTACTGAGCATGCGCAAAAGGTTTGGAGGCCGACATTTTTCGAAGTGCGCGTGGTCAGAACAGAAAACTCGTACTCGTAGTCGTCCTCGTCCTCCGATCTAAAGGTCCCTAATAATGGTTATGATATTGTAACAAGCTACACTCGACAATTGTCGGTTGGATAGTGCCGTCAACAATGACAGAATTAGCCTCCGTCCCACGCAGACGTTCTTGGGCTTGTCACGGGTTCCTCCGCGTTCCCCCACGCGTGACAAGCCTATGAACGTCTGCGTAGGAGGCTACGACAGAATAGGCCATTTCCGAATTTACGGATTAACGAGTTTGATTTTACGTATGAATGAAGACTCGTCTTGACACAGAAGCAAAAGGCAAAAATGGCTTATTACGTTCTTACATTTTAATACATTCCGGGGATACTCCTTTGCTTTATTACAATTCCACATTGCTTCAGGAGTTGATAGAGCATGAGTCGGCAAATAGCCAGTTATCAAGTACTGACATCAAGAACTCTCTAAGTACTACTCTTTTCAGCTAGGAAAATAGCTTGGCAGAAATTCAGGCTAAAACATGGCAAGAACTCCTAAACCAATCAATGCCTGTTATTCGACCGACGTATGCCACAAAATTCACGCCTTGGACTGCAAAGGTTTTAACTTCTATGAAAGATGTGGCAAAATCAACAGGAATTCAATAAATGCCACAATTTACCTGGTCAAGTAAGTTCAACAGTTGAATTCTCTTCTTTTCTGCGTTCACTCTCAAGCTTTCGGGAACAACATAATCTTTTGCTGTTTTCAGTTTGTAGTCGCCCATGTTCTCACGAGCCTCCTTTATCGCTGCGACATCTTTGGGATCTTGATAACCTTCGTCAGGCTTATTACGATACAACTCATCCCACTAAAACACAAATATCATGTGATGACTGTGTTAAAACGCCGTTATATCTTAAAAGACATAAATATAACCTCTATTGACCCTCACCAGTGTTTACAGCACAAAAGCAGTGAGGCCTAGCTGAAAACTGAAACACTGATTCAAATTGAACATGATATTGTCAAAAATCCCAATGGATGGAGCCAAACTATTTGGCTTTAGTAAATTCTCAGCTCCGACTATTGCATTTCTAGCTTTTTGATTGGCTAAAAAAAAAATCTGACTATGAGCCAATAGTCGGAGTTTTACGTCATATGGAAAATAGTGCGCCAAGTTTAAAATTTTTCGCTTTGTAAAATTGTGGAAATTAAAATCGGCGCAAAACCCGGTTTGAGAATTTACTAAAACAATTATTCCTTTCGCCCTTGTTGGATATGAAGTGGTTATAACCAACTCGCGCTACGCGTTCGTTGGTTATTTTATCACCTCATATCCAACGCGGGCTCATAGAATAATTGTTACATATACAAGCGTGTGCCAAGATTTGAACTCGGCGCTACCGTGGTAGTGGTTTTTTACGCATCAAAACGAGACAAAAACAACAATAAAATAGGAAATGTTTCAATGTTTGAACTGATTCCCGACAGTTTAAAGACATCAAGTTTCACAAGAACAGAACAGCTTCCTTCTAAACTAAAAGTGACAGCAGCTGTTGAAATATTGAAATGTTTGCCACCACAGTGACCTGTTCAGGAATCACTGATTGTCGCTTTGTGACGGCTGGTCTTACACTGTTCTGTTCACAACGTGGGGTAAGATCCTTAGACAGTGTTATGACTAAAATTAATTTGACCTTTCTGCTGTCGTAAAATTTCTTAATACTAAAACGGATCTTTTAGGCTTTGTTCACAATTGGTGTCCAAGCACTGAGCTCCAGCACAATTCTCGCTGGGCAATAATGTTCAAAACACACCTTTTTCTAAGTACTCGCACCAGAGTACGGGCACAGTGGCTAAGCCCGGGCACTAAACGGTACTTGGGTACTTGGAGTACCACTGTCTGAATGCAACAAACTTTTGAGCCAGTTCCCAGGCACCTACAGGAATTGTGTAGGGCACGAACAATATAAACACTTGCGCGTTACATAAACTGTTATTTTGTTAGTTTGAAACATACCTCAGCTTGTCTAGCGAGTCTTTTCTGTCTGCGAGCCTCAGCTTTGGCCAGTGCATTCGCCACTTTGCTTCCCAGCTGTCCCTGTGATACCGGAGCTTGCTGCTGCTGCTGTTGTTGTTGTTGCTGGTTTAAAGTAATCTTGTCCAGAGTTCCACGTTTTTTTAGCTGCATTGAACAACAATGTCACACCAAGATTACTTTGCGACTATTATGCAAACTATTTTAACTACAGACCTTAGGTAGTGGCTTTGAATGGTAAAAGAAACTTTACCTGTGCCGCGTTCTTTGTTACACTCTTCCTCCCGTGCCCTCCCCCATCAGGTCCCTCACCCCCTGCCCCACCAGCCTCCTGTAGTAGCTGGTGATGATAGTCGGGTTTAGCTGCTCTGAAGCTCGTGACAAGATGTGGAGTGAGAAACGCGCGGAGAACGATCCGGTCACATTCAACCTCGTCTTTGAATCTGTAAAAGAAAGTACCAAGAGTGATGATAATGTAACTTCTCTTTGCATTATACCAATACATTAAAAAGCAAACAGGTGATGAGAATAGAGAATTCCATCATCTTGGCGATACTGTTCTGATTTACGCGTACAACGAAATTCCCAAAACTGGCATTAAGACAAACGTGTAGCAACCAGGCAGGAGAACATGTCTGGAGCATGGACAAGGAGTGAACGAACCGATTACACAAACGAGAGAAAAATGTTTATTAAGTTACAAAATCAACAATGATCCTCAGGCCTTGTCCACTCTATGCCGAAGAAATATGGAAACACAGCTTTATTTCTACGGTTAGGCCTACCATCCACACTAATCCGTCATCAAAACGCTCTTTAAACTGGAGGAATTTAAAAACACGGGCTTTGCATTACTTTAAGCGCGGACGTAGCTTTTCTCAAACAATGACGTTTCGATAATCATGCGATTTTCCCGCCTCAGTTTTCCTCAAACACGTATACAAAATGAATGCTGATTGTTGCGTTTTTAAATTCCTCCGGCGTAGCGGTGTGGACGGAAATTATTTGATGCGTTAACAGAGTGAAAACACCGTTTTCAAATTTCCATGACGTAGCGCGGATGCGGCCTAAAGCTAAGACGAATAAACTCGAAGAATCAAACGGGAGAACAACTCCAACAGCTTGACACTGAAAAAAATTATTCAATTAAACTTTCAACTGTTGGCATTCACAACAACGAACCACAAAATTGATCGCACTGTTTGAATTAACCGACACCAAATTCCTCACCTCTTCTGCAGTTTTCTCAGTCCAATTGACTGCTTTTCAGCCTCCCATGCCATCTCTTTATGAACAAGCTCAATCTAAATGACAAAATAATACGAAAATAAGTTAAACATTTAAACTTAAACCTTTCATCGCGCGGGAGGGGGGGGGGGGGGCATACGTCCTTGGAAGTCTCTCCATCTTTCTCTCTCTCCATCTCTCTCCAACTGTTGCCAGTTGAAACCTGCCTCTCATCTCGTCCTCCATCCACCGTCGCCAGCTGTTCCTTGGCCTCCCTCTCTTCCGCATCCCCTGAGGGTTCCATCTCAAGGCCTGCTTGGTGGAGTGGGTATTTAGTTTGGTAATTACTGACGCAGCAGAAAACTAATCAAATATGCACTTACTTTAGTCTCAACCTCTGCTTTCTGCTCTTTGATGAGATCAGGGTCGATTTCAAATTCCTGGAAATAAAATAGTTTTGCCGACAGTCATTTTTCATCCTGGAGAATACTTAAGTTTGGGTGAAGCATTTTACTCCCTTTTAGCGTTGTAAGAATTAAATTTTTAGCCCAAAGCGAACATTAGCATTATTTTAACGTAATGTCTCAGTAGTCAAGGGAAAGATAAAAAAGGTGCGATCTTGTGTAGAATTTCTTTTCCTGTATCCTGGGTCCTGATAAAGTTTCACAATGAAAGGCTTAAACCACGTTAAAGGGGCACTGTCAGCTAGTGCACATGCGCATTAGACACCATTTAATTGCTAATTTGCATGTCACAGAGACAGAATCCATACTGATTTTAACCAAATATGATAAAAACAACATTATAGGATGAGCAAAAGCGCCCTCAAGAACAGGTTTTTCGGTAAGCGATTGAAAACCAAGCAAAACAGTGCGAATATTGAAGCGGAATTCTAGATGTACTTTGATTTCAGGTTGGGGTGAACTCTTTTCAAGGTGAGAAAACAAGTGCCCAGGTCAGCGCGGTCCCAAAGCTGACTGTGTCCCTTTAAATAGACGTCAGTCAGTCAGTCAATCCTCGGAGCCCCGCTGGTGGGAGCATAAGGCACCTTAAATAGACGGAACCACATTAAAGACAAGCTGTTTACACGAGTGCAAGAGTTGTGCGAGAATCGAAGTTTACGCCTAGTGAATCTAAAACCGCAGAACTTCAAGACAATTGACATTACTGAGAGCTTGTTAAGGACTCCATGTCACTGAATTTGTAACAAATCAGTCCCCAGTTCAACACGGGAATGTTATGCAATGTTGGAAACCCAGCCAATGAGCAAACTGAACTTTAAACTCTCGATCAAGCTGCCCTCTACAACTGTAGTCTGTTAGTTCACTGACTAAGATACTTACATCATGTGTAATCTGCACGTGAGGAGGAAGTTTCTGATTCTTAGTCATCAACTCTTTGAAAGCCCTTCTCAGATTTCCTATTTTTCGACGAATGTTCTGAAAAGAGCAAAGTTCGCGTTAGAATACAAAACACAACAAGGAATATGATTTGAAGCTGCATTTTCAAATGACCTATAAATTACCAATCATTCAAGGAGATCAACATAATCAAACCAGCCAGCGCATCATACAATGGCTGGCAAGCCGCTTGGGAAGAGGTTGGGAAACATGGAACCAATCACTCGTAGGCTAACAAATAGGCTGAGGACCTTGAGTTTAGACTGAATTAGACTTCATTCAAGTGTAATTTGTCCTATTCCCTTCCAATCTTGACCATCAAAGACCCCGGGTTACTTTCACTGTCTTGATACTTTCTTCGTGAACAATTTTTTTTCAGTATACCACTCTTCGGTTTGAAGATCATTTTACTCTTTAATAGAGTGACAAAGTTGCTTCACATTTGTAACACCCAAAAAGAGCTGCTCAGTTCACACTCATGCGAGCACCCTATCACCCTCTGTCCAGAAGACACGAAATAACAAGTCTTCATATTCTGTATTTATTTGACACCATCAAAACACTTGACCATTCGCCCGAGACACCGCGAGGGACCCACGTGGTTGAACACGCGCGACTTTGGCTAAACTTAAGAGCTAATGACTAAAGAAACATTTACCTGCTTTTTCTCCTCAGCAAGTTTGACCATTCGATCATGCTCTGCTTTCTGTTTTTCAAGTTCAATACTGTAGTGGTTTGGATCATCAATATCGTCGATTTTCTTTACGATCTCTTCACCTTCCTCGCCGATTAGTTTCTAAAAATATAATCAGAAAGAAATGAATGCTATACATTGAAGGGAGAAACGAGAACTTTCCAACAAAGAAGAAGTCTTAATTTCGGTTAGACAATGTCACTTTCATAAACTACAGACCAAGTTTCTTTTACTGTTTTATCCATCTCCTTATCTTAGCCCCCGTCCTAGTCTCCCTTTTTGGTCTCGTCACGCAATGAGAGGAAGAGCGTTGCGTGACGAGACTACCGCCATCCATGCTACACTGGAAAAATTCAGTAGTGTAGCAGCTGTCCAAAGCTGCTTTTGTTTTATCATTGTAGCAGCTGTTATTGTTTTAGGGATAGGGGCATTGTTTCTGTTGTTTGTTCTATTGTACTTTCAAAGGGTATCAAGCCAATCATGTGAGACCTTAGGCGAGCTGCTACATCACCCGAAAAATTTCAAAACGCAACAATCACCGGTTATTTTGAATTTGCGCTTGAGGAATTCTTGGGCAGAGAAATCAAATGATTACCGTGACTTCATCGTTATCGAAAAGCTTCGTTTTTAAAATGTTTTATGTCCACACAGGACGCAAAGCCGGCGTTTTCAAATTTCTCTGATTTGAAGAACGTTTTCGAAATGGTAGGCCTAACCGTTGAGATAAAACTGCATTTTTAAATTTGTCCCACAAAGTGTGCACTAAACCCAGATTGTCGATCAAACTTAGCAACAGAGATAAATGATTATATACTTATCCGCGGCTCAGCTTATCTCACCTTTGCTGACGGTATAGACACCTTGTGTGGCACCTTAAGTCCTTTTACTGCCTCATCCATGAAGCGAAACACGAAGAAGTTGCCGTCCAGTCCAGCCGTGAACACATATTTGTCATCGAAGCTGGTCTTGATGTGTCGTATGCCGCCATGATGATTGTCGTGCACATTTAGCGCCCAGAACGAACTGAAGTGTTCAAAGTTGTTCGATCCATCAAGAGGATGAATTCGAAGGACTCCGTCATCCATTCCAAGAAGAAGGAATTTACCTGAGTGACTAAAACAGTCAATGGGAAAAGCAATGTTAATGACGACTCAGGACTGTACAATTCAAGAATTAGTTTTTTTTCTCTTTCATTGTATAAACGTATAACTTCTGTTCTATTTGGCGTGAAGAAAAAGGAATACTACATACATGTATATACTCTTACTTAAAGGAACTTGTACCATTACGTTCCCGTTTAGAATCACCGAAGTTTTCTTCATGACAACCAACAATATTAGGTTCGGTACTGAAACTCACCAAATGATAGGAACTCATAGAGTGAGTTGACTTCACTATAACTCTTGAATCTTCGCAAGCTTGGAAAATTAGGATTCATGTTTCCAAGTTTGGCGCATATTGCTTTGGAAATTTTACAGACGAATTTCGTTAAGGAATATTTTCAAACGTTTACATGTAGTAATGGAGTCTTTGAAGTTTTGGATACAACGGAATAATAATTTTTACAAAAATACTGTTCACATATGCCAGGCGTCGAAACCTTTGAATTCGGACGCCTCACTTTCGTTAAGGTCGCCATACACTAGGCGACACGAAGCGGGGATCTGTTGCAGCAACAGTTTTCTTCGTCTGACATGCCCCATTTTTGCCAAAATGTTCTGTTGCAGGACAAAATCTTTCAGTGCAACATGTTGCGTGAAATTCAGCTGGTTTGAATGATTTTTGCGTCATGAAGCAAGGATAAAACGACCTCAGACTTAATGTTGCATCATGAACACTGCTCTAACCTGCGATCATACAGCTCCCGCCCTGTATTTTTATGCATAATCTGCTTCGTGTGCACCACTTTACGCACTGTCCCTGCAACATGCGTACAATGCATCAACGCGAAGGGGCTGTCCCACTTAACGTCCCCGTAACATGTCCCCGCAAAATGTCCCCTCGCCACCTTAAATGGGAGGCAGCTACACGCGAATGGGCTTATCCTCGATTTACGTCCCCGTGACATGTCTCTTAGTGAGTACCGGCCATTAAGGGTCACATTACCCCAACCAGAGCAAAAACGACTGATCTCTAGGGTAAGAAAATAAGTAAGGAGCATCAAAAGGGGCGTCTGCCTTCATAACTGACGGATTTGTGCCCAAACGGTGCTTTAAGAACCCAGCTAGAACCGCGCTGTTAATAAGACAAAACCTCAGATTCATCTTACCTGAAGCACACAGATCTGATTGGGGTATCGTCACTGTTATCCACAGGAATGGACCTGACCGGTTCATCTCGCGTATCTTCCTGTCCTTCAGCTGGAACAGGTTTCTTGCCGTCATCAAATTCACACTGGTACATATAACCGGCATCCCACCCATCCTGAAAACGAGGTAATAATTTTAAGACTTATCGCTGAACAGTGCTTGCAAGGAAATCAAACCTGCACAAATACTTTGGCGCCTTATTATTCTCATTCAAAATGTTAATTTTGCGCGACTGCGACAAACTGTCAATTGACACACAACAACGACCAAAACGAGAAATGTTAAGCGATCGAACACAATCAAACATTGTTTGGTGACCAAACAATTTCCCGTTTGGACACCGTATTTGATCATGTTTAATAATATCTGACCGACTTTTAACATTTGGTCAAACATTGTAAAACATTGTGTTCATTCCAATCGTTTGGCCACTCAGTACAACATCAACTTGTTTAGTTACAGAATAATGCTTGACTGTGTTTGATCGCCAAATATTTCCCGTTTGGACAGGGCTTTCGACTCTACAGCAAATGCGACTTTTAATTTTGCACCACAAGGAAGCAACAACTCACCATTGAAACCCAGAATTTATCCGGTTTGCCGTAATAAAATCCTTTGATAATTTCGCCAGGCTCCCGATGCTGTTCCTCTTCTGTTTGTTCGCCTTCCTTCTGTTCTTCATCTTCTTCACCTTCTTTTTTCTCTTCTTCTTGTTCCTCTTCTTCTTCATCTTCTAAACCCCTCGCTCGCCTGCGTGCTCGCTCTTCTTCTTTCTTTTTCCGTTTCTCTTCTTCTTCTTTGGCTTTTTGCTCTTCTTCTTCGGCTTTCTGCGGAAAAGTAAACATTCTCATCGTAAGCTTATAATAACTGGCTCTGGAGTTCAAGCCCTTGTCAAACGGACCGCCAAGTGGTCACAAGGAGACGCAAGTTACGCAAGTTGAACTTGCGCAGAGACTTGCGTTGGGTGGACCAACGGACTCGCAAATTTCCTCGCAAGTACAGGCAAGAAGCAAAAAAAAAAAACATTTTAAGGGAGACTATTCTCTATTTCATTGGCTAATAATAGGTTAATGGACATCACCCAGCTTGCGTTTACTTAGGTTGGGTGGCCAAACGGTGAAAAACTTGCTTTGACTTGACCAAAGTGAGCGCAAGTCATCACAAGTCAACGCAAGTCCATGCAAGGCCTGGCCAAACGGAGTCGCAAGTAGACCCAGGATTTCAACTTGCGTCCACTTGCGAGTTCGTTTGGCCAGGGCTTTAGTTTCTCGAGCCTCCCTCTACCGTTCAGTGTACATTAACCCTCACAAAATGCAGCAGTATGGTACACATTCTATTCTTTTCATAAGTATGGTACGTTATCAGAAAATAACTCCAGGAGATGATTTACCATTACCATCAGGCACCAGAGGCTCAAAAAAAAACAGCTCTCAGAATAGCCCCTTCCAGGCGTTCAGTTAGTTGGGACGTGGCGCGAAAAAACGGCGAGCGAAAAAATAGGGGAGAAGTGCAACGAGAGAGAGCCGCGTTTCTCACCCTATTTCTTTCGCTCGCCGGTTTTCGTGCTGCACCCCAACATAGAGAACGCCTGGAAGAGGCTACCCTCAGAAATGAATTGCAATGTTTATCTTTGCTTTAGAAAGGAAATACAGGCTCTAATAAACTGCGATTAACTTGCAAAGGACAAGCAAGACAAAACAACAAGTTTCAAAGTAGCTCACCCTCAGCTTATCCTTGACACTCGTGAAGTGATACTCTCTGGTCTTCAGATTGGTCAGGGGGAGGTGGTAAGTCTTACTTGTGTCATATTTGTCAGCAGCAGGAGCCTCGACATGGAGCACCGTCCCGTCTTTACAGCTGATGAGTACGCTCTTTGGACCCTGGTGATGAATTTTAAAAAAATCAGAGTACATGTAGAAATCAAGTTTAGTGCGGCAAAGATGCAAAGTTGTAGACGAAATGTCTGAATGACTTGGTCTGACATCCAGTAACTAAGTCACATACAGTCGAACCTCTCTTTATGGACACCTCTCTAATACGGACAGTTCACTTGGTCTAGGGAAAATGCCCATACATTCTTTGTAAAAATAACCTCCATAATACGGACCCTCATAATACGGACAACGGACACGAAATCTCTGCCCCAGAGAGAAAATGCATGCAAACTCAAGGGGGGAGAAACTTAACTACAAGTCTGTGGCTAAGGAAATCTCAAAACCTCCTTAGACCTTTTCTATTGTGGTCACGTGATATACCAAATATGGGCGTGGTTCGAAACATTTAAAAACGTGAATCGAACAAACACGGTAAACTTTGATGCCCACTGGACTTCAGGAGCCAAAAAGGAGGTTTTGAGATTTCCTTAGCAACAGACTTGTAGTAAAGTTTCTCCTCCCTTAATCGCTTGATTACGGACACTCCAATGATGACAGTTCTTATTCAACACGATTTCACGTTTGTCATTACATATCAAAGTGTAATCAATTGTCTCATTGTTCATACGATAACAGTATCATTTGTTTTCAATCAGTAAAAATGAAATGCCCCTCAAAGACTTGTTTGGACCAGCTTTGACTTAAAGAACATTTAATACCATCAATGGCGCCTTAAAAGTGACGTAATATTCATGACGTCTATACAACGGACACCTCTCTAATACACACACTTTGCTCTGTCCCTTTGGTGTCCATATTAGAAAGGTTCGACTGTATATGCACAAAGATCAAATTTAATTTTTAAGGAGCTCAGTCAGGACATCTTGGCCATGTAACATTATCTCTACATAGGAGGAAACCTGTTTTCAAAGTGTTTATAGAGCGAAATAAAGAATTGAATTTGAATTGAGAATTGAATAGCAGATTTGCATGTTGCCGTCATATTTGACTACAACTACCAGAATTCCTTTCAACTTTTCTTTATTATTTAAATTTTGAAGTCCCAGAGGGGTTTGAAAAACAATTGCTCTAATTAGCGAAACAAACAGAAAGAGTGAAGGATTATGGTAGTTGTAGTCAAATGACGCCATCGTGCAAATCGCCCATTGAAAATAGTAGTTTACAAAGACAGAAAACACCAAAGAGACAACAAACCATGAAGGATCAAGGGTGGTTAAGGATGTGAAAGTCAAACATGAGTAACAAGCTACAAATTTGAAAAATTTAGGCTATACTTTTCAAGCTGAAAAAACAACGACATGGTTCCTTTAAATACTTTTTTACCTTTCTGTCCTTTGACCATTCTATAGACACAACGGGAGAAGCAGTTTCAATAAAACCAATGGGTTCGTAAGTGTCTCCAACAGTGAAGAAAAATACTGTACAGTCATCACTCTGGTAAAAAAGAAAAAACATTTCCTGAATTTGGCTTATGTGAAAATTGGTCAATTTTTCATACATTCTTGAGACGCCTTTCAGAATTTAACACAATATTCATCTTGGAATTCTAAATAAACATACAACTTAAAAATCCAAATATCATGTGCTGTGTTTAAAATACTTCATTTTCTTCTGATGGGGTGGGGGGAGGGGTGGAGCTAAGACCAATAGACCACCCTCCCCATGTACAAAAAACATCATCTGGCTGTCAAATTTATGCAAGACAAAGGCAAATTGCATATCAAATCTAGTCAAAAAGCAATAATTATTTCATTCTGACTTCAGCAACTTGACCAGTGGAAGAAAATCTTGGCAGCTTTCATGTTACATGCAGGATCAGACACAAACTTTTAATTTTCTCAGGTGTCTCAAATACAGTTCTAGTCACTTACTCCAGTGACGAGAATCTCTCCTTGATCATCAATAGTTATTGCAGTGACTGGCTTTGTGTGAGGTTTAAAGACTTGCTCCAGATTTAACTCATACTTCAGCTTGGTTTTCTTGCTCCTTAGTTGAGACGGGTCCACTTTGTTTAGTGCCAGTAAACGAACAACACCATCAGCAAAACCAGTGAGAAGTTTGGTACCCTTAGAATCCACCTATGACAGTAAATTAAGTGAATTATAGTACAGTAAAAAACAAAGCTTAAATGAAGACTGTGAGAATTATCCAAGTCATATCCTATTTTTTTCCACGAAGCAAATGATTGCAAAAAACTGGCAACAAAATGGCAATGAGTGCAGTACTTCCTGGGCCAAGATCAATGACACCATTCAATTAAAATTGATAAATCCTGACCAAATAACATGATAAGCAACATGACCAGGTAAACTTACATGTAAGTTCTAGTTATTGGTAGTTGTTAGTAAGTACTTACAGCTGTATCATGACACTTAAGGAAACTCAGAAACAATCACAAAGTACCAAATGAAACTGTTTTGCATAATTACAGATAGATGCCCCTAATTTTTTCCCAAAATTTTATTGCCATAGCACAATTCACTTCCTCATAATCTACCCATGTATGACTCCAGTGTGGCTAATTTTGTCGCATGGCTACTGAGATCAGGGTCTCACTGTATTTACAGAAGGTATCATCAAACATACCTCTTTGGGAACCCACAGCAAGCTGGATCCTCCTGAGTTGTACTTAGCTTGGCACATGGGTGTCTTGGAAAGGTAGTCATAAACTCGAACAGTATCTGTAAAAATATATAAGTAACCATTATTTTCTAGTCAATCCAGCCATGAAAGGACCTATGTAAGAGATTTAATCTTCATTTACTTGTACATGTAAGTGTCAGTTGTCTCATCTGAAGTAAACCCTTACTGGAAAATTTTATGACTCACTGTCCCCTCGTAATGACCTTACTAACTGTACCCTTGTAACGACCTTACTTTAGGTTACAAAATTTGTGTGTGGACATTAGGGAGTGAGTCAATGTTTAATTCTGAGGACAAGTCTCCACAAGTGGCCAAATATGTAAGTTGTATGACATTAGTACACTGTATTCCCTTAGCATTGGTGTTCCCTAAAACAGGCATCCTTGTGTAGGAGATGTTCCCATATGGGAAGTCTCCACATAATACGATGAAGGAATCTCTCTTGTAAGATCCCTGTATCTATAACAGAGGCAGGTAAAAAATAAAAACATTCCCTTCAGAAATCATAAATTTACTTACGGTCCACTCCTGTTGTGGCAACAAAATGTGCAACTGGGGAAGTGTCAAGGCCTGTGATTGGTCCAGCATGATAAGAGTACATTCTCTCTGGTGCGTGGCTCTGTTACAAAAAAGATGCCGCAGTATTGAATGTCAGAGACAATGATGAATTGTCTTTAATGTTTGCCCTTTTCTTCTTGTTCAACACTGGGTCAAAATTCATTCTATTACTGGTACTTTTAATTAATCAAAATACATGTGACTAAAAACAAGACAGGCACAAAAAGGTTGTTTCCTAAGTTGTGCATCTACAAGCTTAAGATGAATGACAAGAGGACGAGTGTGTATGATATAAAATAAGAACCATCACATTTTGAATGCTTACCGTATGGGTAAACGATAGATCCAACTTCCATATGCCACCAGAAGCATCCTGAAATTGTTTTAAAAAACAAACACAATTCACCTTTTTAAAACAATTTCCCATTACATTTCAATTAGGCATAATGTAACAGAAACACTTCAAAACCCAACACATGCATATCTTTCAGCGTCAGTATAATTTAAGAATTTGGTGACACATAAAAACCAGACACCTAAGTCATAAGTGATAAGTTTTTAACATCCACCACCTATTGAATAAGTTGAAAGTGGCATTTCTCTACTGTTCAGTACATTTAAGTGATGCATAACTTAATAAATAAAATTTCCTCCTTTTTTAAGCTTATACCACTATTCATTGTCAACTGCATGAAAAAAAATGCTGATCAAAACTTTCTTACTGTCTTATTTTGTGTATCCTACACAGGTCTCCCAAAATGTGCTATCCAGAACTAGTATATTTCTCTGCCAGACAGGTAACATTTTTATTCTGATTCATGGTTTGTAAGTCTTCTGGTAAAATTGGGAGCTGCTTGTCTGGATGCCAAGCTGGAGCTCAATATTATTTTTCAAGCTCAGCTACAACACTATTGGTGCAATTAATCACAAAGAAATAATGTACAACATTAGATGGTTATATTTACCTGGGCATACCAGATTGGAGCTTCAGTATTTACAGCTTTAACCATCGACATGAGTTTAACATCAGTCCCAACCTGTGAGAAGTATTTACATGTAAAGAGTAAATATTGAGTAACACGACTTGTTATAAACCATCCAATGTGATAAAATTGGAATTACTTCCAGTTGATGAATTTCGCTCAAGTCTGAAACAAAGTCTACACAAGAATGGCTGGAGCTTACATGATGATCCCACAAAGATTACTCAGACAAGTATTCTAAACAGGTCAGAGAGAGACTCATACGACTTGCACAGGAAACCGAAGCAACTGACTTGTTGAAGCAGCTTCAAAGTAGCACTTTGTATCAGTCTGCGAGCAAAAAGTTGCCTATTACAATGACTGTACTTTGATCACCTGACATCCTCAAATATAATAAGAGCTCTGGAAATGTTATTTCATCTTTTTGCGTCTTTTCCTACCTTTAGCTCATACATTGGATCCATCTCAAACAGCTGTCCTTCCTCTGTAGTGTCAGCATTGTCGATGCTTTCAAAGTCCCAAACTTTCACAAAACCATCAACTCCAATAGTCATAAGTTCTCCTTCATCCATGAAGAACTGTTCTATCATTCCGACATGACAAGGTTTTCTGCCTTTCTTGGAAATCTCCACTTTAATTAGGCCGCCATCCCAGAGCAGCATATTTCCCCATTCAGATCCTGACAGCACCTTTCCATCAGGAAGCTCGACAAAACCTGTATGTTAAAACCATTTGAGCAAAAAATAATTAGTTTACAACCTACAAGAACTTTTGTGTTGTCAAAGTAGGGAAATACCTGTCAAATAACCAATTATCAACTTGAAGTTGATAAACTACATGTAAGGTAAATTCACTGACCTTTCACTGATACCTGCAGCGACCTTTTATGGTGTTGGCACTAGCCTTCATTACGGCATTTTTGCGTCAACAAAGACTGACATACTACTTGCTACACAATGACATTCCATAAATATTTCTGATTTTCACAGTTTTCTGACTTTCACAATGAACAACATATACACCACACAGCCACTTCTTTTTCTATCAGCAAAACAGCACTGACCTTCTATGTCTGACAGCTCTTTGGCACCAAACTTTCCAATTTGTCCTTGCAACTTTAGTCCAGTGAATGTGCTTGCCATTGACCAAAACCTGTGTAATGTTTATAAGTATTGTTATCACAAATAATTAATTACTTGACACCAATGTTCCGGCTCTAAACCTAAGAATTTTGCTGGGCATATACTTAACTTCTCTGAAATCAATTTCAAGCTTTCTGGTATTTGTAACCTTCTTTTTAGATACATAAACAGGGTGGACTGAGGATGGGATTAAACAGATATAATTGCATTATTTTATACAGGCCATCTGATAGGGTGCGGAAAAAAACGGAAATTATGTGGAAATTTTCGGCAATATTATGCGGAAGAAATTGACGACTATGCGGAAAAAATGACAGATTATGCGGAAATTTCTAAAAATAATAGAGTTGTTCCCTTGGCTTTTTCAAACGTATAAAATACATGTTAACGTTTTACCAAGAATTTAACTCCTTCATGACATGTTTGACCTTTCACTGCCGTTTTTCCATATATTTTTTTCTCCGAAGCTTCGTAACCAGGCATTAAATCTGACGAGGAAAACCGGATACCAAAAGTCCGAAAACTAGAACCCAGGCCCATCACCAGAAGATGTATGGAATGCCTGGAGGTTTAAAATTGTTTACAAACAAAAAGGCGTGTTTTGGTCGCTGTTCTGGGTGAATAACTTCTTCAAAATGACCAATCTCTTCGTTATTTTTGCTTCTGAGGATGGTAAGCAGTTGCTTTCTCGCTTATATGTAGCAAATTTCTAGTTTTGTGCGGAAAAATGCCCCAAGGATGCGGAGGATGTGGAAGTAGGCGAATTATGCGGATCTGCACCTCCCCATCCTGTCAGATGCCCTGTTTATAGAATTAGAAATACAAATTATGCACTGTTTTGGAGATATCTGCAAGTGGAATTTTCCCAGTCAAAGGTGTCTATCGGTGGAGATGGCCTGATACACAGGTAATTTTAAAGGTACCCACCTCCAGATGGTGTGCAAGGGGTAAGATGGGGGTGCATACAACTGATTGGAAAAACATAATGTCACAGAAAGAAAAACTATAATTAACTGATCTATTCGACGTAGTAGTTTTCTGGGGAACTTATGAATTAATACTGATTTGCATTCTTATGGGCCAATTGTACTGTACGGGCATTAAAATGGTTAACAAGATCAGTAGCTTAAACACGGAGCGATCCTATAAAAGGCAAGGACACCCCCCTTGAAGCACTTTGTTGGCTTTCCTGTGCAATGGTGGAAAGCCAGAATAACGATCGCATAACATAGAAGTCGTGGAGAAATAGCGTTTTTTCGTCAAACCAATGGAGTCATTTACGTAGAATAATATAAGGTAAATAATAAAAATACAGTGAAAATAAAACTTGTATAAACACTTTAGATGATGGCTTTGGAAGACCAAAAACGATAAATTATCTTCGTCGCTGCACGCAGAACATTCAAATTTCGCCGCTAACTAAAATAACAAAGCTGATGCCTGCGAGCTATCTGTTTCCATTCATCTCGGCTTGCTGAGAACGAAACGGAATCTGGTAAGAGGTGATTTTGGTTAGCCTGTGAACACAGACGGTTTTTGGTGGGATATTTCAATTATTCAGGTTTATGAGTGTTATGATGGTGCAAACAATATGCAAATTGAACAACACTGAGTTATTCCTCAAACTGTTCCATATTCAGAGCAAATGAATTGGAAACAATAAGTACTACGAAGAAACAACAGAACTTGAAAAATGGCAAAGTGAGATTTGGCCTGAATATTGACATAATTTAGAAAGGAAATGGAAGACTCAAGGCTGAATGCCATAAGACAACTGATTATATTCTTAGAAGGTCGACTGAATTTCATCTGCAAGAGTACAACAGCTGCTAATGTTGACCTTACGGAATCTCTTTAGATAACTGGCTGAAGAAATTAACCATATTGTCGTAAATAAAATATATTACCTTTGCAGTCTGTTTGTATTTTTTTTAAGACTTTTAGTTTTCTAATTTATTTCTCAACCGCAGAAAACCCGCAGAAAAACAGAATCCTGTGGCACCTCGCTAAAATTAGACTTGAGTGGCTAAGCCAATCAAATGGGAGCATTGGTCGTCCCTTGGGATTTGTGATTGACAGGCTGAACACCTCAGCCTTGTTATATAGGATCGCTCCGTGTCTAAGGCATACTCTTAAGACTTAGGTTTATGCACTGCGTAGCTCATATGTATATCCTTCAAATTTTCCTTTGTTTTCTACCCTGGCTTGTCATTGCACCTTTAGGAAAGCATGAGCAGTTGTCATGTTCTTCTATACATCACCACCTCAGGCAGCTGACCTGTGCTCATTGAATGCCACAAGAAAACAATCTTGCACAATCCAGTTTCTTCAGTCTTCCCAGAATTCCATATAAAGTTGTATCGTTTTCTTTTTCAATCAGGAGAATACATGAATGCTTAGTCCACATACCTGATATGTCCAGAACCACTTGTGCACAAGTGACCTTCGTCCTCAGGTGAGAATGCCACCTTGTAAACATCCTGAGAGAATGCTTTTGACCTTAGAATGACCTGTTCATTTTTCCAGTCCCACACAGTGAGCATATAATCTGGTGCACTGCCGACAGATGCCAGCTTGTCTCCTTTGGGTGAGAAGTCCAAATGAGCATAAGCTTCTTCTGTACCATCACGAAGAATTCGGTGCAGCTTGAGTGAAGGGTACTCAAAGATATTAATGTTGGGTTTCACTCCTTTCTCTGCTACAGCAAAATATTTTCTGCTGGGATGGATCTGTCAGAGAAAATGGAATTACATGTAACAAATGAATTTGATTCCGTACTCATGGTGGAGAAGTTTAGTAGCATTGAACCAGAACTTTGTACCAATTCCCTTCACTTCATTTCCTCAAGCTGAGAGAACATTTTTTCACACCTGGGGTCATAAACAGTCTAATACCATACAGTGGGTCCTTCAAAAAAATGCAACTTCCAGAATTATTGTCAAATTTCACAGGTCTGATTATATTTACATTTTTTATGATTCCTCTGGTCTCCAGAGTCCTGACACAAGTCTCAGATTTAGTACTTGCCAAACCTTAATGACAGTGATTGCTTATTTGATTTAAGAATTAACAGCTGAAACTCACTGCAACAGCTCCAATTCCACCACCTCCTGTTGTTCTGATATGTGTCTGCTCTTGCGTTTTCAGATTGAGAATTTCTACTGTGTTTCCAGCTGAGAATAGAACAGAATTCTCATCCAAGACATGGAGATTTGATCTCTTGGTACACTCATAACCAAATGAATGACTTGTAAAGAAAGAGGGGAGTTAAGGAATGCATCTACATGTAGTATTAACGTGCCATTTTACAGTATTGTGCTCAGTTACCTGACCTGTAAATGCAGGCAAGGCTGGAGGTGACCATACCTTGATACAAACCTTTCTGCTCTTCTCATTTAAGTTTGAAGTAGTTAGCTTTCAAATAACTTGATTTACACAGCAAAAGCAACGAGGTTTGTATCAAAAGGTCACCTCCAGCTCAGCCTCGCTGCCATTCAAAGGGAGGGTCATTGAGCAGACAACTAATATAGTATGGAATGAAGAGGTGGCATCCATGATTTCGAATGCAAACTTCTACAGCATAAACATGATATTATTGCCTGTGATTGTTGAAAGGATACTGAAAAGATAATAATGCTGATGGTATGCCTTCTGTTGAAAAAGCCTTTGACACAAGGTCATCAAAATCATAATAGAAATCATCAGGAAGAATTCTTTCTGGCTCTTCTTCAACTTCTCCTACGATAAAAACAAATGAAAATAACATTTTAGTTTTCACATCTTGCTTACAGTGGGTAAAAGGATAACAAAGGCACATGTACACTCTGAAAATGAGCCAAGTGGCCCACCAGGCCACCTCACCCCCAGTTTCAGTAGCATAAAGCGACTAGGAGTATTTCTACTCCCTCCTGGATGGGATGCTAGTCCATCACAGGGTTACCCCGAGCATTAAATTTGCCAGTACCATTATTTATTAATTACAGGTTAACGCACTCAGCGAGTGAATTATCGGGATTTACCTGCACGAGTTCACTAACAATGAACGAGAAATTTCAATACCGCACAAGGCCGCCAAGTGCGGTATTGAAAAGTTCGAGTTCATTGTTAGTGAACGAGTGCAGGAACATCCCGATAATTCACGAGCAATGAGTGTGTTAAAATTTTTATTATTCAAATTGAATACACTGCAAACAAAAATCATCAAACTTTGAGTCAGCCATAGCCATGGTATAATGACAGTGGTGTAATGAATTTACACCACGGATATTACACCATGATAATGACCTCAAGGAGTTTGTTTCGTCACAACCCAGTATCACGAGGTACAAGTCAACCAATCAGAAAATCGGAATTCGTACAGTGTATGAAAGTTGAATAATAATTTTTATTTATACACCTGGATAAAGAGAGTCGCTGTGAGAATAAAGTGTCTTGCTTAAGAACACAACACAATGTCCCCTGCCAGGACTCCAACCAGGAGTGCTCAATCTGTACACGAGCACACTGACCATGTCAGGCCACTGCACCTCTCTTTTTATTGTTCGCTTATGGTCAAAGCTACATGAAGCATGTGAGGGAAACTTGATGCCAAAGGAAGGACTTCCCTATAGTATTAAATAACAGCCAGAGTACTCTCCAGAAATTTTGAAAAGAATCCCTAAATGATATCAGAATCTTTTTTTGTTGATGTGGTTCAATTCAATTTTGCACCCCTCGCAGGTAATGAATCTTAAAGCAAAAAAAATATTCAAAACATTAAGGTAATTGACATCAACAATTTTTCAGGTCACATCCCTAAGGGTATACCACCAAAAGGATTTTTAAACATTAAGCAATACCAATTAACAAATTTTACTCCCGAAAAGGCACAATAATTACCATCCTATCACCTATACATGAAAGTCCCTCCAGGTAAGCACATAATTTATGCAATCTATGCAATTTATGAAATATTACAGTGCGTTTCACAAAACTTTTGACAAATGGTTTCCGAAGTTCATTTGAAATTCAAGAAGTTTGCTACAAACTTGGCAATTTCATTACGTAGTTGTCAATCAAATCGTGAACTTCAAAACAAAGTTGTTAATTTCATACCGAATGTCGTTGCGAAGTTGTGAAGTTCATTGCGAGCGAAGTTCGCATCATTCGGTGTAGTTGGTTTGGTAATATAACTACAAATGAATTTAAACAAAGTGAAAACATTTCTCAACCAAGCAAGGCTTATTTTATGATGTTAACTTCTGAAATGTAAATTACTTGAGGTGCAGAGGACTCCACATCACAGACAGATGACTCAACTAGCAACTGGTTTTATTACAGTGGTAAATGTCAATACAAAAGTTCAACAACACGACAGTGAAATATTCTGGGTTTTTTTTTGTGCTAACTCTAGAATGACATATGATCTCCAAAATGTTTTTGTTTATCTCTGGTAGATTTAAATGTAAATTACTTTTAAACCACTAGATGCGTGGACGTTCTATCTGAACTGCTACCTGAGAATAAACCAACACGACAGAAATTGGATTCTATTTTTAGGCAGGTGTCAGATGACATCTGGGAAAATTCAGTAGCAACGTTTTATAACCCATTTTAAAACTAGTAATTCCTAATCAACGTAACCAAACGTCTAAGGAAATTCAGAGACAATTTCACCGAATGACACAAATTACTTCTCTCACAATGAACTTGTTAACTTTCCAACAAAGTTTGGCATGAAATTCACAACTTCATTTCCAAGTTCACAATTTGATTGACAAGTATGTAATGAAATTGCCAAGTTCATAGCGAACTTCAGGAATTTCAAACGAACTTTGGAAACCGTTTGTCAAAAGTTTTGGGAAACACACTGTAATAAGTCTTAAGTACCTGACACCATTAAAAATCATTGTAATAAAAATGCTAAGGATGGCTGCCCAATCTCATTAGCCTATGGCGGTTATTTTGAGCAGCCATTTACTTCATTTTATTTTATTATTCTTTGTATTGTAAATTTAATTTAGGATGCAAATAAAGTTGTTGTTGTTGGTGGTGTTGTTGTTAAATCATCACTCAAAGCTATCACATGATGCAACTCAGGATATTGATAATGGATTAAGAGTACAATTGCATAAACTACATGCTTACATCCAATGAGAAAACATTCCTAATGTAAGCATTAATTTATGCAATAATGTACATAAATTATGTTATTGTACTTTTCTATGAAAGAATCAAATACTCAATGCTATCTCATGATGCAACTCATAATATTAATAGATGGAGAGCACAATTGCACAAACTACATGCTAACATCCAATGAGAAAACATTCCTAATGTACGCATGTAATTTACGCAACAATGTGCATAAATTATATCATTGTGACATAGACCATCACTCAATGCTATCACATGATGCAACTCATGATATTGATAATGGATGGAGAGTACAATTGTATAAACTACATGCTAACATCCAATGAGAAAACACTCATAATGTTAGCATGTAATTTATGCAATAATTGCACTTTTCGAATTGTACTTTTCTATGAAAAAATCAAATAGTGACAATTTGTTCCATTACTCACTGCTGTACATGTATCATGAGTTCTTTAATTGTTTTAGTTTTGTTTCTTGCTTTTGCAACTACCAGTAATTGAATTGACAATGGATGGGAGAGTAGTGCATGGCAGGTTTACTTCCCCCTCCCCCCTCTCCCCATCATTTTTTAAAGACTACCCTCCATCTCTGGGTGAAGAATAGAACTGTGACTGAAAGTCCTGCTCAAGAACATAGCTAAACATAACCCTGCCCAGAAGTCAATCCC
>JAHPZR010020687.1:0-15047 GCA_019787425.1 Platygyra sinensis | reverse complement strand
CCATTTTGTTGCCAGTTTTTTTGCAATCATTTGCTTCGTGGAAAAAAATAGGATATGACTTGGATAATTCTCACAGTCTTCATTTAAGCTTTGTTTTTTACTGTACTATAATTCACTTAATTTACTGTCATAGGTGGATTCTAAGGGTACCAAACTTCTCACTGGTTTTGCTGATGGTGTTGTTCGTTTACTGGCACTAAACAAAGTGGACCCGTCTCAACTAAGGAGCAAGAAAACCAAGCTGAAGTATGAGTTAAATCTGGAGCAAGTCTTTAAACCTCACACAAAGCCAGTCACTGCAATAACTATTGATGATCAAGGAGAGATTCTCGTCACTGGAGTAAGTGACTAGAACTGTATTTGAGACACCTGAGAAAATTAAAAGTTTGTGTCTGATCCTGCATGTAACATGAAAGCTGCCAAGATTTTCTTCCACTGGTCAAGTTGCTGAAGTCAGAATGAAATATTATTGCTTTTTGACTAGATTTGATATGCAATTTGCCTTTGTCTTGCATAAATTTGACAGCCAGATGATGTTTTTTGTACATGGGGAGGGTGGTCTATTGGTCTTAGCTCCACCCCTCCCCCCACCCCATCAGAAGAAAATGAAGTATTTTAAACACAGCACATGATATTTGGATTTTAAGTTGTATGTTTATTTAGAATTCCAGATGAATATTGTGTTAAATTCTGAAAGGCGTCTCAAGAATGTATGAAAAATTGACCAATTTTCACATAAGCCAAATTCAGGAAATGTTTTTTCTTTTTTACCAGAGTGATGACTGTACAGTATTTTTCTTCACTGTTGGAGACACTTACGAACCCATTGGTTTTATTGAAACTGCTTCTCCCGTTGTGTCTATAGAATGGTCAAAGGACAGAAAGGTAAAAAAGTATTTAAAGGAACCATGTCGTTGTTTTTTCAGCTTGAAAAGTATAGCCTAAATTTTTCAAATTTGTAGCTTGTTACTCATGTTTGACTTTCACATCCTTAACCACCCTTGATCCTTCATGGTTTGTTGTCTCTTTGGTGTTTTCTGTCTTTGTAAACTACTATTTTCAATGGGCGATTTGCACGATGGCGTCATTTGACTACAACTACCATAATCCTTCACTCTTTCTGTTTGTTTCGCTAATTAGAGCAATTGTTTTTCAAACCCCTCTGGGACTTCAAAATTTAAATAATAAAGAAAAGTTGAAAGGAATTCTGGTAGTTGTAGTCAAATATGACGGCAACATGCAAATCTGCTATTCAATTCTCAATTCAAATTCAATTCTTTATTTCGCTCTATAAACACTTTGAAAACAGGTTTCCTCCTATGTAGAGATAATGTTACATGGCCAAGATGTCCTGACTGAGCTCCTTAAAAATTAAATTTGATCTTTGTGCATATACAGTCGAACCTTTCTAATATGGACACCAAAGGGACAGAGCAAAGTGTGTGTATTAGAGAGGTGTCCGTTGTATAGACGTCATGAATATTACGTCACTTTTAAGGCGCCATTGATGGTATTAAATGTTCTTTAAGTCAAAGCTGGTCCAAACAAGTCTTTGAGGGGCATTTCATTTTTACTGATTGAAAACAAATGATACTGTTATCGTATGAACAATGAGACAATTGATTACACTTTGATATGTAATGACAAACGTGAAATCGTGTTGAATAAGAACTGTCATCATTGGAGTGTCCGTAATCAGCGATTAAGGGAGGAGAAACTTTACTACAAGTCTGTTGCTAAGGAAATCTCAAAACCTCCTTTTTGGCTCCTGAAGTCCAGTGGGCATCAAAGTTTACCGTGTTTGTTCGATTCACGTTTTTAAATGTTTCGAACCACGCCCATATTTGGTATATCACGTGACCACAATAGAAAAGGTCTAAGGAGGTTTTGAGATTTCCTTAGCCACAGACTTGTAGTTAAGTTTCTCCCCCCTTGAGTTTGCATGCATTTTCTCTCTGGGGCAGAGATTTCGTGTCCGTTGTCCGTATTATAGAGGGTCCGTATTATGGAGGTTATTTTTACAAAGAATGTATGGGCATTTTCCCTAGACCAAGTGAACTGTCCGTATTAGAGAGGTGTCCATAAAGAGAGGTTCGACTGTATGGGACTTAGTTACTGGATGTCAGACCAAGTCATTCAGACATTTCGTCTACAACTTTGCATCTTTGCCGCACTAAACTTGATTTCTACATGTACTCTGATTTTTTTAAAATTCATCACCAGGGTCCAAAGAGCGTACTCATCAGCTGTAAAGACGGGACGGTGCTCCATGTCGAGGCTCCTGCTGCTGACAAATATGACACAAGTAAGACTTACCACCTCCCCCTGACCAATCTGAAGACCAGAGAGTATCACTTCACGAGTGTCAAGGATAAGCTGAGGGTGAGCTACTTTGAAACTTGTTGTTTTGTCTTGCTTGTCCTTTGCAAGTTAATCGCAGTTTATTAGAGCCTGTATTTCCTTTCTAAAGCAAAGATAAACATTGCAATTCATTTCTGAGGGTAGCCTCTTCCAGGCGTTCTCTATGTTGGGGTGCAGCACGAAACCGGCGAGCGAAAGAATAGGGTGAGAAACGCGGCTCTCTCTCGTTGCACTTCTCCCCTATTTTTTCGCTCGCCGTTTTTTCGCGCCACGTCCCAACTAACTGAACGCCTGGAAGGGGCTATTCTGAGAGCTGTTTTTTTTTGAGCCTCTGGTGCCTGATGGTAATGGTAAATCATCTCCTGGAGTTATTTTCTGATAACGTACCATACTTATGAAAAGAATAGAATGTGTACCATACTGCTGCATTTTGTGAGGGTTAATGTACACTGAACGGTAGAGGGAGGCTCGAGAAACTAAAGCCCTGGCCAAACGAACTCGCAAGTGGACGCAAGTTGAAATCCTGGGTCTACTTGCGACTCCGTTTGGCCAGGCCTTGCATGGACTTGCGTTGACTTGTGATGACTTGCGCTCACTTTGGTCAAGTCAAAGCAAGTTTTTCACCGTTTGGCCACCCAACCTAAGTAAACGCAAGCTGGGTGATGTCCATTAACCTATTATTAGCCAATGAAATAGAGAATAGTCTCCCTTAAAATGTTTTTTTTTTTTGCTTCTTGCCTGTACTTGCGAGGAAATTTGCGAGTCCGTTGGTCCACCCAACGCAAGTCTCTGCGCAAGTTCAACTTGCGTAACTTGCGTCTCCTTGTGACCACTTGGCGGTCCGTTTGACAAGGGCTTGAACTCCAGAGCCAGTTATTATAAGCTTACGATGAGAATGTTTACTTTTCCGCAGAAAGCCGAAGAAGAAGAGCAAAAAGCCAAAGAAGAAGAAGAGAAACGGAAAAAGAAAGAAGAAGAGCGAGCACGCAGGCGAGCGAGGGGTTTAGAAGATGAAGAAGAAGAGGAACAAGAAGAAGAGAAAAAAGAAGGTGAAGAAGATGAAGAACAGAAGGAAGGCGAACAAACAGAAGAGGAACAGCATCGGGAGCCTGGCGAAATTATCAAAGGATTTTATTACGGCAAACCGGATAAATTCTGGGTTTCAATGGTGAGTTGTTGCTTCCTTGTGGTGCAAAATTAAAAGTCGCATTTGCTGTAGAGTCGAAAGCCCTGTCCAAACGGGAAATATTTGGCGATCAAACACAGTCAAGCATTATTCTGTAACTAAACAAGTTGATGTTGTACTGAGTGGCCAAACGATTGGAATGAACACAATGTTTTACAATGTTTGACCAAATGTTAAAAGTCGGTCAGATATTATTAAACATGATCAAATACGGTGTCCAAACGGGAAATTGTTTGGTCACCAAACAATGTTTGATTGTGTTCGATCGCTTAACATTTCTCGTTTTGGTCGTTGTTGTGTGTCAATTGACAGTTTGTCGCAGTCGCGCAAAATTAACATTTTGAATGAGAATAATAAGGCGCCAAAGTATTTGTGCAGGTTTGATTTCCTTGCAAGCACTGTTCAGCGATAAGTCTTAAAATTATTACCTCGTTTTCAGGATGGGTGGGATGCCGGTTATATGTACCAGTGTGAATTTGATGACGGCAAGAAACCTGTTCCAGCTGAAGGACAGGAAGATACGCGAGATGAACCGGTCAGGTCCATTCCTGTGGATAACAGTGACGATACCCCAATCAGATCTGTGTGCTTCAGGTAAGATGAATCTGAGGTTTTGTCTTATTAACAGCGCGGTTCTAGCTGGGTTCTTAAAGCACCGTTTGGGCACAAATCCGTCAGTTATGAAGGCAGACGCCCCTTTTGATGCTCCTTACTTATTTTCTTACCCTAGAGATCAGTCGTTTTTGCTCTGGTTGGGGTAATGTGACCCTTAATGGCCGGTACTCACTAAGAGACATGTCACGGGGACGTAAATCGAGGATAAGCCCATTCGCGTGTAGCTGCCTCCCATTTAAGGTGGCGAGGGGACATTTTGCGGGGACATGTTACGGGGACGTTAAGTGGGACAGCCCCTTCGCGTTGATGCATTGTACGCATGTTGCAGGGACAGTGCGTAAAGTGGTGCACACGAAGCAGATTATGCATAAAAATACAGGGCGGGAGCTGTATGATCGCAGGTTAGAGCAGTGTTCATGATGCAACATTAAGTCTGAGGTCGTTTTATCCTTGCTTCATGACGCAAAAATCATTCAAACCAGCTGAATTTCACGCAACATGTTGCACTGAAAGATTTTGTCCTGCAACAGAACATTTTGGCAAAAATGGGGCATGTCAGACGAAGAAAACTGTTGCTGCAACAGATCCCCGCTTCGTGTCGCCTAGTGTATGGCGACCTTAACGAAAGTGAGGCGTCCGAATTCAAAGGTTTCGACGCCTGGCATATGTGAACAGTATTTTTGTAAAAATTATTATTCCGTTGTATCCAAAACTTCAAAGACTCCATTACTACATGTAAACGTTTGAAAATATTCCTTAACGAAATTCGTCTGTAAAATTTCCAAAGCAATATGCGCCAAACTTGAAACATGAATCCTAATTTTCCAAGCTTGCGAAGATTCAAGAGTTATAGTGAAGTCAACTCACTCTATGAGTTCCTATCATTTGGTGAGTTTCAGTACCGAACCTAATATTGTTGGTTGTCATGAAGAAAACTTCGGTGATTCTAAACGGGAACGTAATGGTACAAGTTCCTTTAAGTAAAAGTATATACAGCTGTTTCGAGAAAGGTTGTCCAAAAAAAGCATAAAAGCGCACGCGACAATGCCGAAAGGCATTATGGTAAACTGTCAGTTTGAGTCAACGAAAACATGACGGAATGCTATCGAAAACGTCAGCTAGAAATACATGCTCACGCTTTGTTACTTACATTGAGATAAAATTCAAATTCAGTCAAATGATCCAGACCATGAATAGCGAAGCGCGCGAAGTCTAAAAATAGAATGCAAATCACTGAATTCCCCGCGAGACTCAGTCGACATAAGCTTGTTCTGAGGGAAATACAGGGAATATAAGCGAAATTTTTGTTTCACAAGTGTTTCAGGAACACCGGCTTTTGCTCTTAAAGAAATCTTCAAAATCATCCACCATTCCAGTTTGTTTGTCTGAGTCTTGTCTGAGTCATGACGTCACTTGCGCGCTTCGCTATTAGTAACAAAGGGTTAGGATTCACAGAGAAAGCATGATTCTGACGACTTCAACCGTACTTATTTTATGCCATGCTTTACAGAGAAAGTCGGAGAAATGTACCAAAAATCGTGGTGCACGTGCAGAGCCATCGCTAATGAACCCTTTGTGTTCGGACGTGTTTTGGTAGCGTGATAGCGAGAGAGAGCTTCATTTTATAAGCTTGTACGTATTGCCACTTCATCTACGCTATATCCTAAGCACTCTTTCATCTAAACAGCTCGCTACCGTATAGGTCTTCACTGGACGGTCGTGGCATCCTCGATTCTGGACGTTCACTACAAGTTAAATTTAATTTATTGAATATCTCCCATACTACCTTTCGGCATTGTCGCGTACGCTCTTACCCTTTTTTTGGACAACCTTTCCCGAAACAGCTGTATGTAGTATTCCGTTTTCTTCACGCCAAATAGAACAGAAGTTATACGTTTATACAATGAAAGAGAAAAAACTAATTCTTGAATTGTACAGTCCTGAGTCGTCATTAACATTGCTTTTCCCATTGGCTGTTTTAGTCACTCAGGTAAATTCCTTCTTCTTGGAATGGATGACGGGGTCCTTCGAATTCATCCTCTTGATGGATCGAACAACTTTGAACACTTCAGTTCGTTCTGGGCGCTAAATGTGCACGACAATCATCATGGCGGCATACGACACATCAAGACCAGCTTCGATGACAAATATGTGTTCACGGCTGGACTGGACGGCAACTTCTTCGTGTTTCGCTTCATGGATGAGGCAGTAAAAGGACTTAAGGTGCCACACAAGGTGTCTATACCGTCAGCAAAGGTGAGATAAGCTGAGCCGCGGATAAGTATATAATCATTTATCTCTGTTGCTAAGTTTGATCGACAATCTGGGTTTAGTGCACACTATGTGGGACAAATTTAAAAATGCAGTTTTATCTCAACGGTTAGGCCTACCATTTCGAAAACGTTCTTCAAATCAGAGAAATTTGAAAACGCCGGCTTTGCGTCCTGTGTGGACATAAAACATTTTAAAAACGAAGCTTTTCGATAACGATGAAGTCACGGTAATCATTTGATTTCTCTGCCCAAGAATTCCTCAAGCGCAAATTCAAAATAAGCGGTGATTGTTGCGTTTTGAAATTTTTCCAGTGTAGCATGGATGGCGGTAGTCTCGTCACGCAACGCTCTTTCTCTCATTGCGTGACGAGACCAAAAAGGGAGACTAGGACGGGGGCTAAGATAAGGAGATGGATAAAACAGTAAAAGAAACTTGGTCTGTAGTTTATGAAAGTGACATTGTCTAACCGAAATTAAGACTTCTTCTTTGTTGGAAAGTTCTCGTTTCTCCCTTCAATGTATAGCATTCATTTCTTTCTGATTATATTTTTAGAAACTAATCGGCGAGGAAGGTGAAGAGATCGTAAAGAAAATCGACGATATTGATGATCCAAACCACTACAGTATTGAACTTGAAAAACAGAAAGCAGAGCATGATCGAATGGTCAAACTTGCTGAGGAGAAAAAGCAGGTAAATGTTTCTTTAGTCATTAGCTCTTAAGTTTAGCCAAAGTCGCGCGTGTTCAACCACGTGGGTCCCTCGCGGTGTCTCGGGCGAATGGTCAAGTGTTTTGATGGTGTCAAATAAATACAGAATATGAAGACTTGTTATTTCGTGTCTTCTGGACAGAGGGTGATAGGGTGCTCGCATGAGTGTGAACTGAGCAGCTCTTTTTGGGTGTTACAAATGTGAAGCAACTTTGTCACTCTATTAAAGAGTAAAATGATCTTCAAACGAAGAGTGGTATACTGAAAAAAATTGTTCACAACAAAAAAGGCGTGTTTTGGTCGCTGTTCTGGGTGAATACTTCTTCAAAATGACCAATCTCTTCGTTATTTTTGCTTCTGAGGATGGTAAGCAGTTGCTTTCTCGCTTATATGTAGCAAATTTCTAGTTTTGTGCGGAAAAATGCCCCAAGGATGCGGAGGATGTGGAAGTAGGCGAATTATGCGGATCCTGCACCTCCCCATCCTGTCAGATGCCCTGTTTATAGAATTAGAAATACAAATTATGCACTGTTTTGGAGATATCTGCAAGTGGAATTTCCCAGTCAAAGGTGTCTATCGGTGGAGATGGCCTGATACACAGGTAATTTTAAAGGTACCCACCTCCAGATGGTGTGCAAGGGGTAAGATGGGGGTGCATACAACTGATTGGAAAAACATAATGTCACAGAAAGAAAAACTATAATTAACTGATCTATTCGACGTAGTAGTTTTCTGGGGAACTTATGAATTAATACTGATTTGCATTCTTATGGGCCAATTGTACTGTACGGGCATTAAAATGGTTAACAAGATCAGTAGCTTAAACACGGAGCGATCCTATAAAAGGCAAGGACACCCCCCTTGAAGCACTTTGTTGGCTTTCCTGTGCAATGGTGGAAAGGCCAGAATAAACGATCGCATAACATAGAAGTCGTGGAGAAATAGCGTTTTTTCGTCAAACCAATGGAGTCATTTACGTAGAATAATATAAGGTAAATAATAAAAATACAGTGAAAATAAAACTTGTATAAACACTTTAGATGATGGCTTTGGAAGACCAAAAACGATAAATTATCTTCGTCGCTGCACGCAGAAACATTCAAATTTCGCCGCTAACTAAAATAACAAAGCTGATGCCTGCGAGCTATCTGTTTCCATTCATCTCGGCTTGCTGAGAACGAAACGGAATCTGGTAGGAGAGTGATTTTGGTTAGCCTGTGAACACAGACGGTTTTTGGTGGGATATTTCAATTATTCAGGTTTATGAGTGTTATGATGGTGCAAACAATATGCAAATTGAACAACACTGATTTATTCCTCAAACTGTTCCATATTCAGAGCAAATGAATTGGAAACAATAGTACTACGAAGAAACAACAGAACTTGAAAAATGGCAAAGTGAGATTGGCCTGAATATTGACATAATTTAGAAAGGAAATGAAGACTCAAGGCTGAATGCCATAAGACAACTGATTATATTCTTAGAAGGTCGACTGAATTTCATCTGCAAGAGTACAACAGCTGCTAATGTTGACCTTACGGAATCTCTTTAGATAACTGGCTGAAGAAATTAACCATATTGTCGTAAATAAAATATATTACCTTTGCAGTCTGTTTGTATTTTTTTTAAGACTTTTAGTTTTCTAATTTATTTCTCAACCGCAGAAAACCCGCAGAAAAACAGAATCCTGTGGCACCTCGCTAAAATTAGACTTGAGTGGCTAAGCCAATCAAATGGGAGCATTGGTCGTCCCTTGGGATTTGTGATTGACAGGCTGAACACCTCAGCCTTGTTATATAGGATCGCTCCGTGTCTAAGGCATACTCTTAAGACTTAGGTTTATGCACTGCGTAGCTCATATGTATATCCTTCAAATTTTCCTTTGTTTTCTACCCTGGCTTGTCATTGCACCTTTAGGAAAGCATGAGCAGTTGTCATGTTCTTCTATACATCACCACCTCAGGCAGCTGACCTGTGCTCATTGAATGCCACAAGAAAACAATCTTGCACAATCCAGTTTCTTCAGTCTTCCCAGAATTCCATATAAAGTTGTATCGTTTTCTTTTTCAATCAGGAGAATACATGAATGCTTAGTCCACATACCTGATATGTCCAGAACCACTTGTGCACAAGTGACCTTCGTCCTCAGGTGAGAATGCCACCTTGTAAACATCCTGAGAGAATGCTTTTGACCTTAGAATGACCTGTTCATTTTTCCAGTCCCACACAGTGAGCATATAATCTGGTGCACTGCCGACAGATGCCAGCTTGTCTCCTTTGGGTGAGAAGTCCAAATGAGCATAAGCTTCTTCTGTACCATCACGAAGAATTCGGTGCAGCTTGAGTGAAGGGTACTCAAAGATATTAATGTTGGGTTTCACTCCTTTCTCTGCTACAGCAAAATATTTTCTGCTGGGATGGATCTGTCAGAGAAAATGGAATTACATGTAACAAATGAATTTGATTCCGTACTCATGGTGGAGAAGTTTAGTAGCATTGAACCAGAACTTTGTACCAATTCCCTTCACTTCATTTCCTCAAGCTGAGAGAACATTTTTTCACACCTGGGGTCATAAACAGTCTAATACCATACAGTGGGTCCTTCAAAAAAATGCAACTTCCAGAATTATTGTCAAATTTCACAGGTCTGATTATATTTACATTTTTTATGATTCCTCTGGTCTCCAGAGTCCTGACACAAGTCTCAGATTTAGTACTTGCCAAACCTTAATGACAGTGATTGCTTATTTGATTTAAGAATTAACAGCTGAAACTCACTGCAACAGCTCCAATTCCACCACCTCCTGTTGTTCTGATATGTGTCTGCTCTTGCGTTTTCAGATTGAGAATTTCTACTGTGTTTCCAGCTGAGAATAGAACAGAATTCTCATCCAAGACATGGAGATTTGATCTCTTGGTACACTCATAACCAAATGAATGACTTGTAAAGAAAGAGGGGAGTTAAGGAATGCATCTACATGTAGTATTAACGTGCCATTTTACAGTATTGTGCTCAGTTACCTGACCTGTAAATGCAGGCAAGGCTGGAGGTGACCATACCTTGATACAAACCTTTCTGCTCTTCTCATTTAAGTTTGAAGTAGTTAGCTTTCAAATAACTTGATTTACACAGCAAAAGCAACGAGGTTTGTATCAAAAGGTCACCTCCAGCTCAGCCTCGCTGCCATTCAAAGGGAGGGTCATTGAGCAGACAACTAATATAGTATGGAATGAAGAGGTGGCATCCATGATTTCGAATGCAAACTTCTACAGCATAAACATGATATTATTGCCTGTGATTGTTGAAAGGATACTGAAAAGATAATAATGCTGATGGTATGCCTTCTGTTGAAAAAGCCTTTGACACAAGGTCATCAAAATCATAATAGAAATCATCAGGAAGAATTCTTTCTGGCTCTTCTTCAACTTCTCCTACGATAAAAACAAATGAAAATAACATTTTAGTTTTCACATCTTGCTTACAGTGGGTAAAAGGATAACAAAGGCACATGTACACTCTGAAAATGAGCCAAGTGGCCCACCAGGCCACCTCACCCCCAGTTTCAGTAGCATAAAGCGACTAGGAGTATTTCTACTCCCTCCTGGATGGGATGCTAGTCCATCACAGGGTTACCCCGAGCATTAAATTTGCCAGTACCATTATTTATTAATTACAGGTTAACGCACTCAGCGAGTGAATTATCGGGATTTACCTGCACGAGTTCACTAACAATGAACGAGAAATTTCAATACCGCACAAGGCCGCCAAGTGCGGTATTGAAAAGTTCGAGTTCATTGTTAGTGAACGAGTGCAGGAACATCCCGATAATTCACGAGCAATGAGTGTGTTAAAATTTTTATTATTCAAATTGAATACACTGCAAACAAAAATCATCAAACTTTGAGTCAGCCATAGCCATGGTATAATGACAGTGGTGTAATGAATTTACACCACGGATATTACACCATGATAATGACCTCAAGGAGTTTGTTTCGTCACAACCCAGTATCACGAGGTACAAGTCAACCAATCAGAAAATCGGAATTCGTACAGTGTATGAAAGTTGAATAATAATTTTTATTTATACACCTGGATAAAGAGAGTCGCTGTGAGAATAAAGTGTCTTGCTTAAGAACACAACACAATGTCCCCTGCCAGGACTCCAACCAGGAGTGCTCAATCTGTACACGAGCACACTGACCATGTCAGGCCACTGCACCTCTCTTTTTATTGTTCGCTTATGGTCAAAGCTACATGAAGCATGTGAGGGAAACTTGATGCCAAAGGAAGGACTTCCCTATAGTATTAAATAACAGCCAGAGTACTCTCCAGAAATTTTGAAAAGAATCCCTAAATGATATCAGAATCTTTTTTTGTTGATGTGGTTCAATTCAATTTTGCACCCCTCGCAGGTAATGAATCTTAAAGCAAAAAAAATATTCAAAACATTAAGGTAATTGACATCAACAATTTTTCAGGTCACATCCCTAAGGGTATACCACCAAAAGGATTTTTAAACATTAAGCAATACCAATTAACAAATTTTACTCCCGAAAAGGCACAATAATTACCATCCTATCACCTATACATGAAAGTCCCTCCAGGTAAGCACATAATTTATGCAATCTATGCAATTTATGAAATATTACAGTGCGTTTCACAAAACTTTTGACAAATGGTTTCCGAAGTTCATTTGAAATTCAAGAAGTTTGCTACAAACTTGGCAATTTCATTACGTAGTTGTCAATCAAATCGTGAACTTCAAAACAAAGTTGTTAATTTCATACCGAATGTCGTTGCGAAGTTGTGAAGTTCATTGCGAGCGAAGTTCGCATCATTCGGTGTAGTTGGTTTGGTAATATAACTACAAATGAATTTAAACAAAGTGAAAACATTTCTCAACCAAGCAAGGCTTATTTTATGATGTTAACTTCTGAAATGTAAATTACTTGAGGTGCAGAGGACTCCACATCACAGACAGATGACTCAACTAGCAACTGGTTTTATTACAGTGGTAAATGTCAATACAAAAGTTCAACAACACGACAGTGAAATATTCTGGGTTTTTTTTGTGCTAACTCTAGAATGACATATGATCTCCAAAATGTTTTTGTTTATCTCTGGTAGATTTAAATGTAAATTACTTTTAAACCACTAGATGCGTGGACGTTCTATCTGAACTGCTACCTGAGAATAAACCAACACGACAGAAATTGGATTCTATTTTTAGGCAGGTGTCAGATGACATCTGGGAAAATTCAGTAGCAACGTTTTATAACCCATTTTAAAACTAGTAATTCCTAATCAACGTAACCAAACGTCTAAGGAAATTCAGAGACAATTTCACCGAATGACACAAATTACTTCTCTCACAATGAACTTGTTAACTTTCCAACAAAGTTTGGCATGAAATTCACAACTTCATTTCCAAGTTCACAATTTGATTGACAAGTATGTAATGAAATTGCCAAGTTCATAGCGAACTTCAGGAATTTCAAACGAACTTTGGAAACCGTTTGTCAAAAGTTTTGGGAAACACACTGTAATAAGTCTTAAGTACCTGACACCATTAAAAATCATTGTAATAAAAATGCTAAGGATGGCTGCCCAATCTCATTAGCCTATGGCGGTTATTTTGAGCAGCCATTTACTTCATTTTATTTTATTATTCTTTGTATTGTAAATTTAATTTAGGATGCAAATAAAGTTGTTGTTGTTGGTGGTGTTGTTGTTAAATCATCACTCAAAGCTATCACATGATGCAACTCAGGATATTGATAATGGATTAAGAGTACAATTGCATAAACTACATGCTTACATCCAATGAGAAAACATTCCTAATGTAAGCATTAATTTATGCAATAATGTACATAAATTATGTTATTGTACTTTTCTATGAAAGAATCAAATACTCAATGCTATCTCATGATGCAACTCATAATATTAATAGATGGAGAGCACAATTGCACAAACTACATGCTAACATCCAATGAGAAAACATTCCTAATGTACGCATGTAATTTACGCAACAATGTGCATAAATTATATCATTGTGACATAGACCATCACTCAATGCTATCACATGATGCAACTCATGATATTGATAATGGATGGAGAGTACAATTGTATAAACTACATGCTAACATCCAATGAGAAAACACTCATAATGTTAGCATGTAATTTATGCAATAATTGCACTTTTCGAATTGTACTTTTCTATGAAAAAATCAAATAGTGACAATTTGTTCCATTACTCACTGCTGTACATGTATCATGAGTTCTTTAATTGTTTTAGTTTTGTTTCTTGCTTTTGCAACTACCAGTAATTGAATTGACAATGGATGGGAGAGTAGTGCATGGCAGGTTTACTTCCCCCTCCCCCCTCTCCCCATCATTTTTTAAAGACTACCCTCCATCTCTGGGTGAAGAATAGAACTGTGACTGAAAGTCCTGCTCAAGAACATAGCTAAACATAACCCTGCCCAGAAGTCAATCCCCACATTCTGAAGTCGAACATCCCTTGGAACCATTTCAGTACCTTAGGCTAAAAAGATCTGCCTTACAAAGTGAAAAACACAGAAAATTTACATTGCACATAAGGATAAATCATAAGTTTTTCACAGCTTCACGCTCTGCTACACTGTATTTTAATATCCTAATTGATGTTACATACCTGATTCAGTTTGCTTTCCTTTATCTGGTTGTGCCTCATCACCAGCCATTCCTGTTTTATCAGCATCTTCCTCATCCTCTTCCTCCATGCTTTCTTCCTGTCCTACACCCTCCTTCTTTACCTTTTTCTTCTTTTTCTTTTTCTCACTGTCATCTGGTTTCTTTTCCCCAGCCCCATCTACCGAAGCATCATCAATTCTGCCTTGCTCTACCACTTTTTTATTAGAGGATTTTTCTGCACCATCTTGATCACCATCTCCATGATCTGTTTTCATTTCTGGTTTGTCACCTTCAGCATCATCAGAACCTGGTTTGGCCGCAGCACCATCTTGTTCTTTCCCTTCTCCACTAGATTCTGTTACTAATCCATCTTTGTCACCATTTTTAACTGCCGCAGAGGTTTCCTCACCCTCAACAGATGTACTATCTTTAGAACCATCTTTTCCTTGTAATGTCTCTGATGCATCTTTCTGTTCACTAGTCTTTGCATCATCTGGTCCTTGCTGATCAGAAGTGCTTGCTGTTTGGATGTCATCTTTGGTTTCTTCAGAGAGATTGTCTCCCTTGGAATCTTTACCAGCTTCTGCTGCTTCAGAATCCTGTTTGTCATTAGAAAAAGAATCAGAACTTTGTTTAGAATCAATGCCTTGATCTTTAGATTCTGTTCCTTCATTCATCGGAGGTGATACATCATCACTTATTTTATCATCACCACCGGTCTGTTTTGATTCGGATTTATTATCACTGCTTAACTTTTTAGCAGATGATTTTTCAGCATTGTTATCATCTACAGTGTCAGAGCCTGCTAAATTTGATTTATCACCATGGTGATCTTGCCCTTGTTCAGCCGATCCCATGCCTACTGTTCGTGAGATCCCTTCAATTGCATTATCTGAAGAAGTTGCTCCTTCTGCATTATCTTTCCTTGCCTTAGGTTGAGAAACATCTTGTGTAGTTTGTTTTGTTCTATCACCCACAGAGGCTTCATCTTTTCTCGAGGTATCTTCTCCAACACTTCCTCTTGTAGAACCATCTTGGACAACAGTTCCACCATCATTACTTGCAGCTCCTCTTTTACCACTAGACTGCGATCCTGAGCCTGAACCAGGTCTGCCCCTTGATAGTTGCCGTTCTAGTCCTCCACCTCCAGACACCTTATCAGACCCTGATCCTGGCCTAGACCTGTTGCCAGCTCCTGATCCTGGTCTGCTGCTGGGTTTCTGTTTACTT
>JAHPZR010020685.1:30000-36493 GCA_019787425.1 Platygyra sinensis | reverse complement strand
TTTCTCTTCGAGTATTCAGTTTGATATCTCACGAGTAAACGCAGCGAACGATTGAGATATCAAGTTGAACACGAGAAGAGAAATTCCATATCTACAAGCAGCCACGTATTATTCTGTTTATTATATAAACATACTCATGACGTCTTTTTTGACGATTTTCCGAAGATTTCTGAACACTTTCCGAAGATTCTCTAAAAATTGTCCGAAGGCCAATCGTTTCCGAACATGTCCTAAAAATGATTTAAAATTTAACAAGAAGCTTGTCATCATTCAATACCCATTTTTAATAGCCTTTGACTTAACCGTTTCAATTTGAAAAACGCTCTTGTATAAAGAGAGACCAAAGAGAGAGAACCAAGGACTAGGAAAAATAAAAAGACGTTATAGTATTTCGCCTATTATTAAAAACTGGATCATTGGATAATGCAATTCGAGAGTTTTCATTGGCTTAGCCATCATGGTATATGAGCCATACCATGATCTACAAAAATGGCGGGCGTATGTGTGATTTTTTGGGCCTTTTTGTTTTTATTATAGTCTAGTTTTCTTATTTTGGGGGCGTTTTTAATAAAATAATTACTCCTGTCGCGCTTGTTGGATATGAGATAATTATAGCCAACTCGGCGCTACGCACCTCGTTGGCTATCTATCATCTCATATCCAACGCGCGCTCATGGAATAATTGTTAATTATATATATACCAGTGTCTACAATCCAGTATGGGTAGCGTGTTTCAGTTAACAGGTCGTCAGTGTGAATGAACTTACATATTTTCTCACCGAAACATTAAAAAAGAATTCATTTTTCTAGTTTTCCATCTGTTAAAATTGCTTGTCAAGACACTCCATAAAACTTACTAGAAACATGTAGCCGAGTGGTTTTTCACATTTTTGTCATTTCTTGTTTCATCCAGACGTCCGACTAAGTTAAGTTGTCACGAGTTTCCATAGCGGAAAATACGCTGGGGATCGATTCAGGAGTGGTTTTTCATAAATTTACCATAATTATCTTGTTTCAACGTCTTCGTGTTTATAGTCCTAAAACGATTTCAGACGGAAGCAATGTTTACTTTTCAACCAAGCAGCTGACATCACTTACTGCACTGATACCAATACCCGCCTAAATACTACGGCAAATGCATGCATGAACAGTGCCGCTACTTGAAATCGGGCCACCGATGTGAACTGACTGATCAAAACGTCAGTTATCAAGAGTAAAACATGGCAACCTTATTCGTAAATAGGACAATAACGTCAGTAAATCAATATTTACAATGAAGTCTGCGATCATAAAATAGGGTCTGATAACGATTTGTCTCACTTGTTTTAGAAGAATTCTCTTACTTGGATTCGAAATCAAGCAAAGGAAAAAAAAAGATAGTTTCCCACGAGGTCTACAACTTTTAGGGGTTTCAAGTTCATGGTAGTTTTTTTTTCAACATAATAGGCCTGTTAACGAACAACAGCAGAATCCTGTGGTCTCGATTTTCGTTTTGAAATGTTCATTTCCTTGCAGGTGGGAAGGTTCAAAAAGTCGCACTGTAAAACAAACCAGCAACATGTTTTTTAGCTATATCAAACATCAGGGGCATTAAAGGAACTAAAGCTTAGCCTATCATGCTTTATCAGACAGTGGTTGACTACAAGATACCAGGGAGCCCCTAAAGCGGCCTTCACACGGCAAACTAAAGTTGGCAAACTTGTGTGGGCAAACTCAAGTTGGTGCGTGTGAACGGCACGAAAACAGTCGACAAACAAGTTGGCAAACTGTTGGCGTCAAATAGAACTTGCCTCAATTCTCGCCAACTTTTTCACCAACTTTTTCGTGTTGGTAAACTCGTATTTCACGTGAACGATTGGCAAACGTGTGTCGGTAGCTGTCAACCAATAAAAACACACGCTCTATTCACGTGATTTGCGTGATTCTTTCCAAAATGGCGGAAGAATGTGAGGCAACGTTTTAATTTATTGAGGAAATTCGCAATAGACAACTTTCGATATATATTTAAATTCAGCATGGCAGCGAGGCTTAGAGGACACAAACAAAGGAAATTGAATGACCATGTTTATTCATTTCTTTAGTTGTGTCCTCTAAGCCTCACTATCAAGCTGAATTTTGATATAACGAAAGTGGCCTATTGTCCCGATTTGTGGGACATTTCGTCTCCAGCATACCAAGACACAAAAAACAAGCAAACAAAAATGGAACAGCTGTGACTGTACGCTCCAAGGGAGGGATTTCTGCTGATATACGGTTTCGTCCAATCTATTTTTCCAGCGCTTTCTGTTTCTTCTCCAACATAAAATAAGACCAACGGACACAAGCGGCAACTCTACGTGAATGCCACTGCACTACGTCGGCCATGTTGCAAATTTAGCGTGTATTGTGATTTGACGCGAGTTTGACGTGTGAAGGCACGAGTTTGCCAACTTTTTGAAGTTTTCCAACACGAGTTTGCCAACTTTAGTTTGCCGTGTGAAGGCCGCTTTAAGCCAAACCACGACGACGACGGCAACGAGAACGTCACCAAACAAAAGGTTTAATGAGCAAAACAACAGCTATGCACGTGCGTTATAAATCTTTGTACATTTCTTGCCGTCCTCTGCAAAACAACAACATAAAATGATCAAATTCTGCATCGTCTACAGAAAGTGGACGACCACGGCTAAGTTTTCGTTTTTAGAGCCTTTGGAGTGCCGAACAGATCTAGACAATCACGAACTTCGCTGGTAAAATATAAATTCATTTCTTACAAGGCATAGTTCTCGGCGTCCTCGTCGTCGTTGCTTAAGCTCCCTAATGTTCGTGGTTAATTGAGGCACAGCAAGGCATTACTTTGCAAGATTCATGGATTGAACTTGCTGTTACGTGTTCGTTTTCATTGTGGCTGGTATTGCAAGGCAATGGACAACTGGGAACTTATTTCATACACACGAAATGTCAACTTAATTATCCCCTTGAAATAACATGGGAATTTTTGAGCCGGAAAACGTACAAATCCGACGTTGGAACAAAACTAAACGGTTGTTTATGGAGCTCACAGATTTGACATAAATTCCAAGTACTGAAGTCCAAGACCAGCAACGACAAACCAAAGTCTGTTCTGAGGATTTCCCTCACGTTTAAGTTCAGTTATATATCCATCACAAGGTTGACCTTCAGTAAAGTTGGACATTGGCCTCGCTCTTTTTCTGCGCGTTCATGGACCTCGACCGCATCTTGGTCGAAAAACACGCAAAGGAAATCTTGGCCAGGATCCTGACATCTTGAATAATAACATACGTCTTAGCAGAAATGGTGTCTCTTAACGGCTGCATTCACGGGAAAAATCGGAGTCTTCCATTTGACATGGTCATAGGAAAAAATTTCATCAACACACAATCGTGGCCATAAATAACTTTCGTGTAAATTAATAACTGGAGACTTAGAGGTCACTAAAATAAGCGATGTAAAAGATTTCACATTTGCACAATGACCCTCTATTATGTTGCTATTTTCAAAACCGCACAAAACGTATTTCTTGTTAACGCCAGTTCTTAGAATGTGGCATTACATATACAAGTCCCAGAGAGACAATTGGTTTTGTTTCCGAGAATCTTTAAGTCATAGATTCTACAAAATATTGGGCGTTAAGTAATTTTAATATCCAGTCAGACGCCATGTGACCTAGAAGCATTCAATGAGATCTAGAGTGCACGCTAATGGGCAGAAAAACAGATTGGTTGCGCCTAGAATGGATACTCCAAAATATGGTGAGAGACTTTGTGTATATAAAGTACCAAACGATCTTAGTTAAGTCTTACCAAAGGTTTACCAAGTTTAATTATATCACAGCCTCGTTCCAAGGGTCTCTCATCTTCCAGGCCCCTGGAACGAGCTCCCAGTCCACAGGGCATTAAGATGAGAGGCCCTGTGAACGAAGTTGACTATATCATCACTGGTCTGCTTCCGATCTGCTTCTCAATACTATTGCATTGTACTGAGAAACTGGAGGCTGGTCAATCATGGGTGAGAGAAAATTTAGTGAAAGCTTTAACTGATGATGTAGACATTCGCACTGAAAGTTGTAACCTGACACTGACCCTGCCATGTTCCCGTAAGTACTCTTTGCCAGGCCTTAATTAACCGCGAATCTGTTTGGGTGAAGCCAAACGGATGAGGAGGAGACTTGGTAACTACCTGCTGACCGAAAGACCTAACGGTTCGCATGATAGGACTTTGGTCTGACACGATCAAATCCAGAGTTTTGTGTAATGGCAGTCGACAAAATTTGCTTTGGAGCCATTCCATAAGAAATGACATAAATTCTGGTCAGGCCTTCATGTAATCACCATTTTGCTCCCCACTGCAAAAACAATGTGTTCAAGAGAATCTTTGTCACTCAGGAAAGTATTTCGATCTATAGGTTGAAAGACCGCTGAGAATCAGATTGGAAAACACAGGTCCGACGATAGAAGGGCATACAATACAAAACAATACAATAACCTTTATTTCACCTCGAATTTAAAGTAGCAAAATTGCTAATATCTTCGAGAAAATGAATAAATGAATACATAAAATAAGGTAGGTATGGAATAATAAAATAATAATATAAAATTACAGAACGTTAATAGACCATTTTACAGTTGTGTGCTTAGTTACCTGGCCATGAATGCAAGCGAGGCTGGAGGTGACCTTGCTTTGATACAGACCTCTCTGCTTTTCTCATGTTAATTCCCACTAGTTAGCATAAGAACAACATGATTTGCACAATAAAAACAGCGAGGTCTGTATCAAAACAAGGCCAACTCCAGCCTCGCTGCCATTCAGAGACCAGGTCACTAAGCAGACAACTGTAAAATGGTCTATTACGTAGTTAATGCAGTGGCATCAAACCATTTACAACTATCTACAGAAGGGTCAGTATTCAGTATCAAATTTTAAATTACGAATAGTCCATTTGAGAGCTGCAACTGTTGACAGTGATCTGATGGTATTGCGAAGGGAGTTCCATAGTTTACTTGTATAGTAAGATGGAGAGTGTAGGCCATATCTTGTGGTACTAACACGAGGGATAACAAGAGAATGTGTACAACTAGTACGTAGATTAATGCTGAGGGGTTTTATAACTAAACATATTAGTGATGTGAAGTATATGAAATAATTCATATATTCTTCACTTGTAAACATATTAGTGTTATATTCCGGGGCCAGGTCATTAAGGGATTTATATACTAATGTTAGGATATGATGTACGAGCGCAATAAAAAGTGATGGTCGTCGCACACGATTAAGCAATCTCATTCCCAGAGCCCACGTGTCTTTTGGTCAGCAACAACACACGGAGCTCTGGAATAATCAACAATCTCGTTCCCAGGGCCCACGTGTCTTTTGCTTTTAAAATTTGATACTGCTGTTCTTTCAAAACCAAATTTCGACTTTCCTAGATTTTCCAGTGCGTATTGAATGCCTTTGTGGAACGCATTCACATCGACTTTATCACTGGAAGCCATGTAAACCAAGGCACGCATGCGCCGTTAAACCGGAACTCCTAAAATCTTGGACACTGAAAATTGATTATTCCAGAGCTCAGTGTCTTGGCGCTGACCAAAAGACACGTGGGCTCTGGGAACGAGATTGACGATTAAGTAATTGCATATAATTACTGTCATAATCATTGAAAACGAATCGTAGGCTACTTTCATAATTTCTTCTCTAAATTACGCTGACCACAATGCCGGGGGGGGGGGGGGGGGTACTCCCATATATGGGCTATATAGGTACGTGCCGCGGAATAGGGTATGGTTTTTGAGGTTCTCGGTCCTTAAATAGGTAATCCTTTTTTACCCTTTTGTTACTGTGTTCCTTGTGTGGTCCTTAGATAGGGCAGCTAATTTGTATTATCTATTAGTGGAGTGTGAAAACGCCTGCCTAAACGAATGTTTGCGCCTCAAAAGGGTATCAGTTGTCGCTTTCTTAGTCCTTAAATTGGGTTAGGGTTCAACAACCTTCGCGGCACAACCCTATCCAAATTTCGCGGGAGTACCTCCCCCGGGCCACAATGGTGCCACACGACACAACAATAATATAAACGCGGCAGCAGGTAGGCTTCGTATTATTTGGTCTTAGTGGCAATGTAAATTAGTTTCTTATGCCTTTGCATAATCTGTATCTGATTGCCAACTCCACGTACTATGATGTGAAGTATATGAAATAATTCATATTTGAACTGCGGTAAAATATGAATTATTTCATATACTTCACATCATTTCATTCCTCACGGGTGATATGAACTCAATAAATTGACCTCGCTCCCAATGTATGGCTTCATAGCTCAGTTGGTAGAGCATCGCACCGGTATCGCGGAGGTCACGGGTTCGAATCCCGTTGAAGCCCTGATTTTTTTTTGTTTTGCTAGTTTCAGTTTGCTTTGCTTCATTTAAAAATTTAATTTTGTCTGGCTTGCGCCAGAGGCTGGTGTCGCTTTCCTCCAAGAAGACTACTGTACACATCA
>JAHPZR010020685.1:0-5000 GCA_019787425.1 Platygyra sinensis | reverse complement strand
AGACGTGCGTTATAATAGGCCTTTTGCAACAGTTGGTCACGTGACGTGCTTTTCAAGAACACACTGATTAATCATTGGTAATGCATAATGTTATCAGAAATTGAAAGAACAGTTCCAAATAAGCTTACATGCAAATTTTCAGGTTTATATCTTTTAAGGGGGAATTTTTATGGACGTTAAAAATTAGAAGGATTTGTATGAGAAGAAGTCGCTTTGCCCTCCAGTCACGCTCCAGTGGTTTTCCATACAAATTCTTGTAATTTGCAAGTTTTTAAGCTGCCATAAAATCTTTGCCTTTCGGTGTAAGGGCCTAGAAATTTCCATTTTTCCTAATATTTTACCCCTCTTTCTATCTCCAATGGTTATATGCCGGCAGCTTCTTTTGGTAGTGATTAATAACAGAAAAGGTTTCTGGAGGGCAAAGCTTCCTCGCTTCCATACAAAACCTTCTAATTTTTGCAATATTCAAATCGTCATTAAATCTCAACCTTATACGGCATTGGTCTGAAAATTGGTGTCCTGGTTATTTAAAACATGCTCTTTCCAGCTCTGAAATTCATTTTGCTGTAGATAAAAGTTTAGAAATTATCGGTCACGTGACCAACTGTTGCAAAAGGCCTATTAGTTCCATAGTCCAGACGAATGTTAAATTACCGTAAACGTAATTTGTGAAGGGCTTTTGTTCATTGATTTTCTTTTCGATAATGATGAAAAAAGTGGCTTCTAAAAACATACCCATATCAAGGCTAGAGTACAAAACCATACGCTATTTACGACCAAACTGGACAAAATCAGCTAAAATCGATACCTCATCACTCACCCTATACTCGGAAACGGCCCCCACCAAAAAACCCATTCCCTCCGGGGTCGCATACAGACCTATATAGCCCGTATGGAGGGGTATACTCCCAAGGTTTCACATTTGTACAAGCAACTTAGCCTTGCGGCATGCCTGCGTTTATTACGGGCGTGTTAGTAACCTCAGGTCATAAAACACGTCTTGGGCGGTTATACCGCCACAAACAAGAGATCGAGGTATTCTGTTGTAATGAGGAGTGCCCTCACCTTACGAATATGGTACGCATCTGAAGGTCGTAAGGTCTGAATAACCCCACAGTCTGCCCAGTACCTAACGCATGCGCACAGCCATCATATCACCCGGGCAGTGGCAGGCATGGACAGCTGTTTTCGGCGGAGGCCTTGTTAGGCCTATCAGTCATGGCAGAGCCGTTCGGAGCAGAAAATAGGACTACGGTGTCCTGTTTATGCAAATAAAAGCCATTTCTTGTTAGCTGCTTTCATATGCGAGCCCTATACTAATTTCATAGGTCTGAAATGGGATATCGAGTTTTCGCTCAGGTCTGAACAGGACATGGAAAATCACAGAATTTCGTCAGGGTACAGGTTTCAAGATTTGGGCCGCACACCAATTGCCCCCTCCCGCCCCATCCGGGTCGGGATACCGGACTGATTGTGTGTTTATTTCTCTGTGGGTTTCGGGGGCGCGTTCGATATTTTTTCATACTATCTGTATTCTGTTGTGTTTTGCAGATTTGCGCGTCTTACAAGGCCTCGTGTAAAAACACAGCTTACTTTTCAAAGCCAGTGCCGAATATATGTGACGCAGTTGAGCAACAATTGCAGATTCAAACATTGCGGGTGTTTTGCCAAGTTATTTGGGTATGATTTAATTGCATGGGTCCAACTTAGGTTTCCAAATTGGACCTCGTTTCAAAAAGAATTCGCATTCAAATTGATACCCCGTTCAAGAAAGAGGTTAATTTTAAATAAAATGTTTAAAGTGGTACTATGACGAAAATCGCATGTTTCCTATCTAAGCCATTTTAAAACACAAACAAGTAGTCTGTATGAGAAGAAAAATGCTGTTTTCCTTTTTTCAAATATCTTTTTTCGTTTCAGAGATATCGAAGCTTTTAAAATAAGCAAATTATTGAAGTGATGACGTCATACACTCAACAGGTTTGACTTATAGCATTGATCCGTCAAAGTATGGTATAGGCTTACTGAATGCATTTTAAGAGTCTTAAATTATCGAGCCATGTAAACAAAATGTAAGCAGAATTTTACCAGACATCATCTGTAACCCTAATCTAGCAAGAGCCAATGGACTCAAAGTATTTTGCAGCGTACGTTACGAGTATGAGCGACATGCTTCTTTCAGGACATACTCTCCCTCATGTGTTGAAGCTGATTTAACTTAAGCTGAACAGCTGCCACATCACGATGGTCAGGACCGAGCTTTTTCAGACGAATAGTAAGTGCACGTTCATAATGCTCTTTGGCCTCCTCCAAGTCACCCAGCTTTCTGCGAACAGTACCAAGGTTATTGTAGCACGTTGCCACACGAAGACGGTCAGGGTCGAGCTTTTTCAGACGAATGGTAAGTGCACGTTCATAATTCTCTTTGGCCTGCTCCAGGTCACCCAGGTCGCTGTAAACATTACCAAGGTTATTGTAGCACGTTGCCACATCAAGATGGTCAGGGTCGAGCTTTTTCAGACGAATGGTAAGTGCACGTTCATGATACTCTTTGGCATGTTCCAGGTCACCCAGTTTGCTGTGAACATTACCAAGGTTATTGTAGCACATTGCCACAGCAAGATGGTCAGGGTCGAGCTTTTTCAGACGAATGGTAAGTGCACGTTCATAATTCTCTTTGGCGTGCTCCAGGTCACCCAGGTCGCTGTGAACAGTACCAAGGTTATTGTAGCACGTTGCCACATTAAGATAGTCAGGGTCGAGCTTTTTCAGACGAATGGTAAGTGCACGTTCATGATACTCTTTGGCATGTTCTAGGTCACCCAGTTTGCTGTGAACATTACCAAGGTTATTGTAGCACATTGCCACAGCAAGATGGTCAGGGTCGAGCTTTTTCAGACGAATGGTAAGTGCACGTTCATAATTCTCTTTGGCGTGCTCCAGGTCACCCAGGTCGCTGTGAACATTACCAAGGTTAATGTAGCACGTTGCCACATTAAGATGGTCAGGGTCGAGCTTTTTCAGACGAATGGTAAGTGCACGTTCAAGATACTCTTTGGCCTGTTCCGGGTCACCGAGGTCGAGGTTTACATTGCCAAGAAAAACGTAGCATACTGCTTTATGTTCGTCGTTGTACTCTTCACTACGCTGAACGAACTGCAATGCTTGGTTGAAGTACTTGATTGCTACGTGGAATGAGCAGTGCATGTGACAAATGTTTCCCAGTTTTTGAAAGTAAGATGGATAATGCTGAAGATTTATTATACTGCGTAAGGTTTCTTGAGAAATATCTGGTTTATGAAACAAACTTTCAGTATTTTTAAACAAGGTTTTTAAATGAGGTATGACAGGCTTGCTGTAAACAATAGAATCTGTGTCGTTGCTTTCTAGGAACTGAACGAATGATCTAACGGTTGCATCTACAGTGTGGAGCTGTTGGATCTCTGGAAAATCGCTAGTCAAAGATGTAATAACATCATACACAACTTGATGTACCCGTATGTAGTCACCACTTTCGTCTTCACCATTTAATATCAGTGCACATCTTTGGATTTTCATACCAATAATCTCTTTGTCTTGAATTTCTTCATCTTTATTGCGAATGTAATTGATTACGATGTCTTGACTTACAGGTTGTGGCGCACATACGGAGAGGAGACTGAACGCGTGATGTATGATTTTGTCGGACGTCATTGCCTTTTCAACAGCCAGTGTTGTTGCTGTGGTCATGGATTGTTGGTAGCTTGGATTAGTTTCAGCAAGGATGGTCTCAGTGGTACCTCTTTTGCCCTTATTAAGCTTCTCCAGGAAGTCGTACCAGCCAAAACATGACGTTGCCTTGTTCTGCCGCGCCTGTCTAACATAGGTGGCGGCGCTTGCCAAGGCAAGAGGCTGGTAGTCCAGTGCCTGAGCAACTTCTTTTTCCATCTCGTTCTTTTCCATGCAAGAAAGTTTTGTTAACAAGCAAATAGCATCGTGAGGCTCCATACCTTTACTAACCGAGATGTGTTTAACGAAAGAACTTGGCAAAGGGATGGACGCAGTGTCCTGTGTTGTGAATAACAACTGGCCGTTTGACCACTGCTCATTTCCAGACTCCGGTAAATGAACATGCACACGTGAGATGCTGGTAACGTTGTCCACCACCAGTAGCCACGAGGTATAAAGCTCGATTTTTGTGCTAATTAACGTCTTCAGATTAGTGATCTTCTCTTCGGTCGTCAAATCCTTGCAGTTAAGGGTGTTAGTAACCGCAAATTCTGGACATTTAAGTCGCCGGGCGAAAGACACGTACGATTCCAAAAGTGCATCTTGGCTTTCAGCAATCAGTGTCATTACAAATGAAGTAGCACCTGGAACTTCTTTAACCTCTTTGAAGAAGTGCTCAGCTACAAGTCCCGCGAGTTGAGATTTTCCACTTCCAGGATTTCCTGAAATGTATAGGTAACTCAATTTGTTTTCATTTTGCTTTTGAGCTGTGTTAGCTGTTGCGTAATGTCAGTCACCTCAAAATCGCGACTCGCGATGTCGTGTGAAGGTTTAGGAGGAAGAATACAAAACGAGGAAATTTCGTTGTGTAACTGATCCTGAAGGACCTGTCGTTCTTCTTCTTTCTTTTGTACTTCCTTTTCCTTTTCTTGAAGTTGCTTTCGCAGGTCATTAACCTTTTCCAAGACCTTTCTCAACTCCTCTGTTGAAACGTTTTCTGATTTCTTATGTCTTGAATTTTCCAGGTAGAGAGACCGAGCCCTTGAAATGCAGAATGAACTTTACCAATGGCGATTTGAAACTCTGGATTCGCGAGTTGACCTTTTGGCATGTGCGCAAAATCTTCATTTCGAAACTTTCTGAGGTCATCTATATTTGATTTGACTACTGGATTGAGACTGTGGCCGATAGAATCGGAGTAAAGAATGGCGTAAAAAAGCATAGTACAATCCCATTCTGCTCTGTCTCCGTTGATCATGGTAGCTAGGAGTTTGGCATTTCTTCGCTGGTTT
>JAHPZR010020684.1:15000-17500 GCA_019787425.1 Platygyra sinensis | reverse complement strand
CATATATGGCAACTGTAACGCGATACTTCTGTTTACATCCTGGAAAATAAATCTCGACTTCTGTTCTGCTTTCGAGATACGTTTGCTCGTAGAGTCCTCGTATATCAAGACAAATGGTTTGTTTCAGTATCAAACTAGAACAACAGAGTGGTTTGATATTTTTTTCCAGAATGCACTTCGTGACACTTCGTGAAAGTATGATGTAAAGAGTATAGTGTGATAGGATGAGTTCACACAGAATGTGTTGGTTTAGTTGACTTATTTGTTGATTCTTTGGATCATATTTATGATAAGATGCCTAAGTTACTTAACAGTGTGAGTGATATAGTTTACAAAAAATATAAAATTTCAGTTCATGAAATAAATAACAGTTTCCTTGAACGCAGTGGAACATTTATAAGAATTTTATACCCTTGACGGATAAAATAGAAGCGGGGCAGATTTAGTGTGAACTATTACTAGTATATAATAACTCAGAAGACGCGCGATTTTTCCATGGGTTTACCGGCACAATAAACCATAGCTGATTGACCAATCAGAGCACGCGCATTGATTTGGTTATTCAGGGCTCGAAATTAAAAAAATCGTTAGGTCGCCTTTTGGCGACTAACTAAAGAAATATAGTCGCCAGATGCAAATTTTAAGTCGCCAGTTTGTATAATCAAAATAATGTTTGGGTTCCGCTTGAAAGTGTTTGATATTGTATGGTATGGCTTGGGACACATTCATACAATAAGTATTTTTTCGACTTACTTATCCATTTCTTTTTAATAATGTAACACTTTTCATTTCGCGCGGCGGCGCCCAACTTGCATGTTTCGCCGAAAACAGAGATTTACCTGTGTTTTAGCATAAAAAATGCTGGCTTCGTTTTTCGCGGTAGAAATAAACGACTTCTCAGTTTTCGCGTACAATTTCTACAGTTTTAATAAATATATCGTTGTTGAGTTAAGCTCTGTACAGAGAAACTAAAAAATGCTCACAGAAACTTGCTAAACTTACGAAATAAACACAGCGTTTTCGTTCCCAACGCGGCTATTTTTATCCTGGAAAGAAATTTGATCGGGGGAGATTTTGATCACGTGCTAGGCAACCACTTCTGAGCCATGAGCATACGTCACGCAATCAACAAAACGCTATAAATTGTAATTTTCGCCAAGCTTCATCTAAACACTTGATTACCTTTGAGCCTAAAGTTTACCTTTTCCTCTCAAAATTGTTATCGTTCAGCGGTCTTTTTGCAAAATTCTGCGGCTCCTGCTGCTCCTGTGTGGTTCCAGGGAGAGTAACTCTAATGGCGTCGCAGAAAATATTGCGGAAAAGGAGTCCGTAAAGTTTAGAGGGAACGTGGCTTTTTTATGCGATTTGGCCCATTCTTTTACGACGAACGCAAAGCAGGACAATGCTTATTTTAAATTTAATGCTTTATTGTACTTTTAAATCATGCAAAAGGTCGCCAAACTGGCGACTAAACAAAAATTTTAGTCGCCAAGGAGAAAAAGTTAGTCTCATTGGCGACCATATTGGGCGCAATTTCGAGCCCTGTAATATTATATAAAGTGTGATGTGACGTTGAATGAAATTTTACTTTATCTTCTGGCATCTCCCGAAATCTTTGCAATGCAATGCAACGCAACGGAAATCCGGAGCAATTTTATTGTTTTTGGGAGGTTATAACACAGGCGACGTGAAGTTTGACGGAATAAAACGAAGCGAAGCGAAACAAAACGAAACGAAGCAAAACAAAACGAAATGCAACAGTTAACTGTTGAATCTGTGGAAATCCTGGGATAATTTTTGAAGAATTTTCTTTTAAGCGCGTTTTCTGCGTTGTTATGTATTTATCTGTAATGTACATTTGTTTCCTACAGGCATACTTGGAGTTTTTCACGAGCGAGGAAATTGCAATGTGTCTTCATGAAGTTCTACAGGATTATCCTACGGTTAATTATCACATCGTCAATTTTTCGGTAAGTAGATAGCAATTTTAACTAACGCTTAAGGTTCTTTACACTGTACATTTCTCTTATTTTAGTTACTCCAGAATGAAAGGTTCACGTGACTCATTGTTACAGAAAAGGTGGGGGGGGGGGGGGTTCATGTGATTCATTGTTACATAAAAGGGGGGGGGGGTGGTTGTGGTAGTGGGAGCAATTGTGGTGCACAGTGTAATTACCAATACAGGAAATTGCTTAGGACTAGACGAAGCGTTAGTGCTCACTGTGTAACGCCCAGTAACGCTAAATGTCACGCAATATCTTATCTTAGGGAAAGGAAGACGTGACAAACGCGAATGTGTACTCGTCCAATGCGGTCACGTGGGGTGCGTTTCCAGGCTCAGAGATTCTTCAACCGACTGTTGTGGATCCCGTTGCATTTCATTTTTGGAAGGTAAGAAAACCAAAATCAATACTGACATTGGTGGAATTAAAAGAGGCATTTAGTTGCCTTTAATTCTATATTAAGCTCCCTCATGATTAGAACTCCCTGTAAGACTGGC
>JAHPZR010020684.1:0-7500 GCA_019787425.1 Platygyra sinensis | reverse complement strand
GATGGGAAAAATTAAAAGAAAAGAAGATTAAAACGGATCTCATTCAGTTGAAAAAAGTCGGCCCGCTTAACTTTAATTTTTTCCAAGTTTATCTTTTTGTCTGAAATTGTTGTTTTCAATTGCCGGAAATGAATCATCCTTGTTAAATCATATGACGTTGAGCCTATTTTGAAATCGTTATTAGTATTATTGTTCGTTGACCCGTTTAAAAAGGCTTTAAAGCCTTCTTGGAAGTAATTTATCCCACCAGGATGCCCAACCTCGCTCCCAGGGCCATTTACCTTAAGGAAAAGGCCCTGGGTGCGAGAAGTTTTGTCTGAAATACGGTGTCTTGTTTACCCTGGCTTGGCATTAACACTGGTAAATTTGTAGCCCTTCTCAAATGTTTATGCAAATAAAAGCCATTTCTTGTTAGCTGCTCTCATATGCGAGCCCTATACTAATTTTAGAGGTCTGAAATGGGATATCGAGTTTTTCGCTCAGGTCTGCAGGGCCGTAGCCAGAAAAAAATTTTGACTGAGGCAATGTCTATGAATAACTTATGACTGAGGCAATCAGTCCATGGTTGAGTTCTCTTCCTAGGTATTAGGTACTATAAACAGCAAAAGCCAAAGAAATGACCGAGGCAAGTGCCTCGGTTGGCCTGTTACTAGCTACGGCGCTGGTCTGAAAAGGACACGGAAAATCACGGTGAGAATTTGGTCAGGCCGGTACAGGTTTCAAGACTTGGGCCGCACAGCCCCACCAATTGCTTTGTGGAACACCAACACCCCGCCCCATCCGGGTCGAGATAGCGGACTGATTGTGTGTTTATTTCTTTGTGGGTTCCGGGGGCGCGTTCGACATTTTTTCATGCTACCTGTATTCTGTTGCGTTATGCAGATTTGCGCGACTTAGAAGGCCTCGTGTAAAACAGCTTACTTTTCAAAGCCAGTGCCGAATATATGTGACGCAGTTGAACAACAATTGCAGATTCAAACATTGCGGGTGTTTTGCCAAGTTATTTGGGTATGATTTAATTGCGTGGGTGCCACCTAGGTTTCCAAATTGGACTCCGTTTCAAAAAGAATTTGCATTCAAATTGATACTCGTTCAAGAAAGAGGTTAGTTTTTAATAACATGTTTAAAGTGGTACTATGATTAAAATCGCATGTTTCCCATCTAAGCCATTTCAAAACACAAACAAGTAGTCTATATGAGAAGAAAAATGCTGTTTTACTTTTTCCATATATCTTTTTTAGTTCCAGAGATATCGAAGGGTTTAAAATATGCAAATTAGTCAAGGGATGACGTCATACATGCACACTAAACAAGTTTGACTTATAGCATTGATCCGTCGAAGTATAGTTGTTACAAGAGTGCTGAAAACTATTACCAGCTACGTTGAAGAGGAGTAAAGTCTAAAATACGTCGAGAAATAATTAAACTAAGAAATATCTCAAGATTATCCAATACTCAACCTTCATCAAATCTTTATTTTTCCTATTTCCCTTCACGCATTCCTTTCCCTTTCATAAAAACCTCAAACGATAATTTTTAAACTTTTATTACTCTAAACCGACATTATGTTTCCGCTCTCTAATAAAGACTAAAGCAATACAATGCTGCAAACATTAAATATAGAGTTTTCATATTAAGCGAAAATTCAACTCAGTCATGGGGCTTACTGAAAGTATTTTAAGAGTCTTCAATTATCGAGCCATGAAAACAAAATGTTAACAGAATTTTACCACACATCATCTGTAACCCTAACCTAGCAAGAGCCAATGCATTCAAAGTATTGTGCAGCGCACATTACGAGTATGAGGGACATGTCTCTTTCGGGACATACTCTCCCTCATTTGATGAAGCTGATTTAACTTAAGCTGAACAGTTGCCACATCAAGATGGTCAGGGTCGAGCTTTTTCAGACGAATAGTAAGTGCGCGTTCATAATACTCTTTGGCCTGCTCCAGGTCACCCAGGTCGCTGTGAACAGTACCAAGGTTATAGTAGCACTTTGCCACATTAAGATGGTCAGGGTCGAGCTTTTTCATATAAATGGTAAGTGCACGTTCATAATTCTCTTTGGCGTGTTCCAGGTGACCCAGGTCGCTGTGAACAGTACCAAGGTTATTGTAGCACGTTGCCACATAAAGATGGTCAGGGTCGAGCTTTTTCAGACGAATGGTAAGTGCACGTTCATGATACTCTTTGGCATGTTCCAGGTCACCCAGTTTGCTGTGAACATTACCAAGGTTATTGTAGCACGTTGCCACATCAAGGTGGTCAGGGTCGAGCTTTTTCAGACGAATGGTAAGTGCACGTTCATAATTCTCTTTGGCGTGTTCCAGGTCACCCAGGGCGCTGTGAAAAGTTCCAAGGTTATTGTAGCACGTTGCCACATCAAGATGGTCAGGGTCGAGCTTTTTCATATAAATGGTAAGTGCACGTTCATAATTCTCTTTGGCGTGCTCCAGGTCACCCAGGTCGCTGTGAACATTACCAAGGTTATTGTAGCACGTTGCCACATCAAGATGGTCAGGGTCGAGCTTTTTCATATAAATGGTAAGTGCACGTTCATAATTCTCTTTGGCGTGTTCCAGGTGACCCAGGTCGCTGTGAACAGTACCAAGGTTATTGTAGCACATTGCCACATCAAGATGGTCAGGGTCGAGCTTTTTCATATAAATGGTAAGTGCACGTTCATAATTCTCTTTGGCGTGTTCCAGGTGACCCAGGTCGCTGTGAACAGTACCAAGGTTATTGTAGCACATTGCCACATCAAGATGGTCAGGGTCGAGCTTTTTCATATAAATGGTAAGTGCACGTTCATAATTCTCTTTGGCGTGCTCCAGGTCACCCAGGTCGCTGTGAACATTACCAAGGTTATTGTAGCACGTTGCCACATCAAGATGGTCAGGGTCGAGCTTTTTCATATAAATGGTAAGTGCACGTTCATAATTCTCTTTGGCGTGTTCCAGGTGACCCAGGTCGCTGTGAACATTACCAAGGTTATTGTAGCACTTTGCCACATCAAGATGGTCAGGGTCGAGCTTTTTCAGACGAATGGTAAGTGCACGTTCATAATACTCTTTGGCCATGCTCCAGGTCACCCAGCTTGCTGTGAACAGTACCAAGGTTATTGTAGCACGTTGCCACATCAAGATGGTCAGGGTCGAGCTTTTTCAGATAAATGGTAAGTGCACGTTCAAGATACTCTTTGGCCTGTTCCAGGTGACCCAGGTCGCTGTGAACATTACCAAGCTTATTGTAGCACTGTTGCCACATCGAAGATGGTCAGGGTCGAGCTTTTTCAGACGAATGGTAAGTGCACGTTCATGATACTCTTTGGCATGTTCCAGGTCACCCAGGTCGCTGTGAACATTACCAAGGTTATTGTAGCACTTTGCCACATCAAGATGGTCAGGGTCGAGCTTTTTCAGATAAATGGTAAGTGCACGTTCATACTTCTCTTTGGCGTGCTCCAGGTGACCCAGGTCGCTGTGAACATTACCAAGGTTATTGTAGCACGTTGCCACATCAAGATGGTCAGGGTCGAGCTTTTCCAGACGAATGGTAAGTGCACGTTCATAATTCTCTTTGCCATGTTCCAGGTCACCCAGGTTGCGGTGAACATTACCAAGGTTATTGTAGCACTTTGCCACATCAAGATGGTCAGGGTCGAGCTTTTTCAGATAAATGGTAAGTGCACGTTCAAGATACTCTTTGGCCTGTTCCAGGTGACCCAGGTCGCTGTGAACATTACCAAGGTTATTGTAGCACGTTGCCACACTAAGATGGTCAGGGTCGAGCTTTTTCAGATAAATGGTAAGTGCACGTTCATGATACTCTTTGGCATGTTCCAGGTCACCCAGTTTGCTGTGAACATTACCAAGGTTATTGTAGCACTTTGCCACATCAAGATGGTCAGGGTCGAGCTTTTTCAGATAAATGGTAAGTGCACGTTCATAATTCTCTTTGGCGTGCTCCAGGTCACCCAGGTCGCTGTGAACATTACCAAGGTTATTGTAGCACGTTGCCACATCAAGATGGTCAGGGTCGAGCTTTTTCAGATAAATGGTAAGTGCACGTTCAAGATACTCTTTGGCCTGTTCCGGGTGACCCAGGTCGCTGTGAACATTACCAAGCTTATTGTAGCACGTTGCCACACAGAGATGGTCAGGGTCGAGCTTTTCCAGACGAATGGTAAGTGCACGTTCATAATTCTCTTTGGCCTGCTCCAGGTCACCCAGTTTGCGGTGAACATTACCAAGGTTATTGTAGCACGTTGCCAAATCAAGATGGTCAGGGTCGAGCTTTTTCAGACGAATGGTAAGTGCACGTTCATGATACTCTTTGGCGTGTTCCAGGTCACCCAGGTCGCTGTGAACATTACCAAGGTTATTGTAGCACGTTGCCACATGAAGATGGTCAGGGTCGAGCTTTTTCAGACGAATGGTAAGTGCACGTTCATAATACTCTTTGGCGTGTTCCAGGTGACCCAGTTGGCTGTGAACATTACCAAGGTTATTGTAGCACTTTGCCACATCAAGATGGTCAGGGTCGAGCTTTTTCAGATAAATGGTAAGTGCACGTTCAAGATACTCTTTGGCCTGTTCCAGGTGACCCAGTTGGCTGTGAACATTACCAAGGTTATTGTAGCACGTTGCCACATGAAGATGGTCAGGGTCGAGCTTTTTCAGATAATGGTAAGTGCACGTTCATGATACTCTTTGGCATGTTCCAGGTCACCCAGGTTTAGGTGAACATTACCAAGGTTATTGTAGCACATTGCCACATCAAGATGGTCAGGGTCGAGCTTTTTCAGATAAATGGTAAGTGCACGTTCATAATTCTCTTTGGCGTGCTCCAGGTCACCCAGGTCGCTGTGAACAGCACCAAGGTTATTGTAGCACATTGCCACATCAAGATGGTCAGGGTCGAGCTTTTTCAGATAAATGGTAAGTGCACGTTCAAGATACTCTTTGGCCTGTTCCGGGTCCCAAGGTCGAGGTTTACATTACCAAGAAAAACGTAGCATACTGCTTTATGTTCGTCGTTGTACTCTTCACTACGCTGAACGAACTGCAATGCTTGGTTGAAGTACTTGATTGCTACGTGGAATGAGCAGTGCATTTGACAAATGTTTCCAAGTTTTTGAAAGTAAGATGGATAATGCTGAAGATTTATTATACTGCGTAAGGTTTCTTGAGAAATATCTCGTTTATGAAACAAATTTTCAGTATTTTTAAACAAGGTTTTTAAATGAGGTATGACAGGCTTGCTGTAAAGAACAGAATCTGTGTCGTTGCTTTCTAGGAACTGAACGAATGATCTAACGGTTGCATCTACAGTGTGGAGCTGTTGGATCTCTGGAAAATCGCTAGTCAAAGAGGTAATAACATCATACACAATTTGATGTACCCGAATGTAGTCACCACTCTCGTCTTCACCATTTAATATCAGTGCACATCTTTGGATTTTCATACCAATCATCTCTTTATCTTGAATTTCTTCATCTTTATTGAGAATGTAATTGATTACGATGTCTTGACTTACAGGTTGTGGCGCACATACGGAGAGGAGACTAAACGTGTGATGTATGATTTTGTCGGACGTCATTGCCTTTTCAACAGCCAGTGTTGTTGCTGTGGTCATGGATTCTTGGTAGTTTGGATTAGTTTCAGCAAGGATGGTCTCAGTGGTACTTCGTTGGCCCTTATTAAGCTTCTCCAGGAAGTCGTGCCAGCTAAAACGTGACGTTGCCTTGTTCTGCCGCACCTGTCTAACATAGGTGGCGGCGCTTGCCAAGGCAAGAGGCTGGTAGTCCAGTGCCTGAGCAACTTCTTTTCCCATCTCGCTCTCTTCTATGCAAGAAAGTTTTGTTAACAAGCAAATAGCATCGTGAGGCTCCATACCTTTACTAACTGAGATGTGTTTAACGAAAGAACTTGGCAAAGGGATAGACGCAGTGTCCTGTGTTGTGATTAACAACTGGCCGTTTGACCACTGCTCATTTCGAGACCGCGGTAAATGAACATGCACGCGTGAGATGTTGGTAACGTTGTCCACCACCAGTAGCCACGAGGTATAAAGCTCGATTTTTGTGCTAATTAACGTCTTCAGATTAGTGATCTTCTCTTCGGTCGTCAAATCCTTGCAGTTAAGGGTGTTAGTAACCGCAAATTCTGGACATTTAAGTCGCCGGGCGAAAGACACGTACGATTCCAAAAGTGTATCTTGGCTTTCAGCATTCAGTGTCATTACAAATGAGGTAGCACCTGGAACTTCTTTAACCTCTTTGAAGAAGTACTCAGCTACAAGTCGCGCGAGTTGAGATTTTCCACTTCCAGGATTTCCTGAAATGTATAGGTAACTCAATTTGTTTTCATTTTTGCTTTTGAGCTGTGTTAGCTGTTGCGTAATGTCAGTCACCTCAAAATCGCGACTCGCGATGTCGTGTGAAGGTTTAGGAGGAAGAATACAAAACGAGGAAATTTCGTTGTGTAACTGATCCTGAAGGACCTGTCGTTCTTCTTCTTTCTTTTGTACTTCCTGTTCCTTTTCTTGAAGTTCCTGTCTCAGGTCATTAACCTTTTCCAAGACCTTTCTCAACTCCTCTGTTGGAAACGTTTTCTGATTTCTTATGTCTTGAATTTTCCAGGTAGAGAGACCGAGCCCTTGAAATGCAGAATGAACTTTACCAATGGCGATTTGAAACTCTGGATTCGCGAGGTGACCTTTTGGCATGTGCGCAAAATCTTCATTTCGAAACTTTCTGAGGTCATCTATATTTGATTTGACTACTGGATTGAGACTGTGGCTGATAGAATCGGAGTAAAGAATGGCGTAAAAAAGCATGGTACAATCCCATTCTGCTCTGTCTCCGTTGATCATGGTAGCTAGGAGTTTGGCATTTCTTCGCTGGTTTCCAGGAGACTCCCCGTTTTTGAAGTTCAATCCATTCCCAGGCTCATCTTTCCATTCTCCTAACGTGGTCTTGTAGCGATTGTCCCATTCTTGCTTGAAAATTGATCGGAGACCGTCAGTTATTATATCAGTGACAACGTAACAAATCCTGTAGTAGTTCAGTTGCTCTTCTATGAATTCTATTGGAACACTGGCCATTTTCAGCTTGCGCCACCTTTTGTTTTTCTTCAACCCTTTAGGAGAAATAAAACTTTGTTTTTAGCCAATTAGAGTCCTGCTGAGCTGTGTTGCTAGCTCAAGGTTTCTTTTGCTTCTTTTGCTTTTCTGAATTTGCTTTTCCTCTTTAAAATTTAAATATAGTAGTGCAATTAAGATAAGAGGTTAATTTCGATGTACACTCTTTTTTTTATAAGAATAGAGTTTTTCTGGCCTCGGGGCTGAACATCCTTATTTTTGCCGAGTTTAGGCTGAAAATATTCTTTTGAGCATTGTTAGATAATAGCGCATGGCATTTGTGTTAAAATAATTTTTGAGCCAGACTGCTGGCATTAAAAATAATTTGATTTTACGAAATGGGTTGATAATGTG
>JAHPZR010020682.1:20000-22458 GCA_019787425.1 Platygyra sinensis | reverse complement strand
CTTCGTTCGAAATAGCAGGGACTTCGAATTAACCGAGCTCGAAATAGCGGGGTTCGACTGTACTTTGAAGGATGAATAAGACCACTGTTTATTAAGTGATGATGCAATAATAGTATGTTTCTGTCGAGGAACTATCGGCTATTAGTTTCCCCGAGCGGAAATTTGATGTTCTTAAAACAAATATTTGCGAGGGCAAATGTGCTAGTTTTAAGAACATCAAATTTTCAAAGGGCAACTATCAGAACGATAGTTCCGAGACTTAAACACTCTATTGTCTTTATTGTTCACCACTAAATTTTCTACCGCGTACTAGAGTAGGAGACTGAACTGGCACTCGCGTAACAAAAGGAACCGAGACCCTAAACTGGGGACTATTCGTAGTTTAATCTTGTAGACCTCTATAGCGTTACAACGTTAACAGCAATTGCTACTGGTACAACTACTGGAACCTATTACTGGAACTAATAATCAATCTTTACAATATAACCACTTTTATATTAACTCTAGCTACGCCTGGGACTAACGCCAGGAGTAAACCAGATGGTACAAAACAAAGTACTCGGATGTAAATCCTTAATGAACGCAACTGACTCGATAAAGCAAGCAGAGATTAACCAATTAAAAACAAGGAAAACAGAATAATCTTTAGCAACAGTTAACCTTGGATCTATCCTGGGGAGGTAGAAAGCAAGTTCGTAAGAACGACACAAACATTATCACTGGCAGGTGAACGACAAAACAAAAGGTTCAAAAATAAAACGTTTCCACGGCAAACAGAAAAGGCGTTCGAGAACCGAGTGTTCCACATATGTGCGTTAACCTTGGCTTGCCAAAACTAAGTTTTCCTATAAAAACATAATTTTTTGGCTCCACAGCACTAGTTCAAAAATCAATTGATTTAGTTTCATCAGTTTTTTGACATGAAAGCCGTGAAAGCCAAATAAAAAGTTTGAAAAAGAAAACAGACAAAAACCCCCTTAATACAAAATATTTTTTTTTTTGTTTTCTATAAACCCACTCGTTTACAGAAAACTTTTCTCGGACGAGTACTATCCATCCGGGCATTTTTCACGAACGGGCACTTTGGGCTGATAGTGTCTCCCCGCGGATGAACACTATCGCCTCACGTGACCAATTTAACCAATGAAAATCGGGGAGAAAATTTAGTGGTGAACTATAAAACTCTATAGAAACACAGAACTAGCACGAGCCAGTTAACAAGTTGTTTTCCTTTTTAATTCCTAGCGGGGTTATACAAAAGAAATAGAAAACATGTTCTCCGTGTTTCTGTCAAGCTATACAAACACTCGTGAAAGTTTGGGAGAACTCGAAAAAGCTGTGGAAACACTCGCATCCGGCTCGTGTGCCCACTGCATTCTTCGTTCTCCCAAACTTCCACTCGTGTTTCTATAACTCGATAGACAGATAGAAAAGTGTTGAGTATAACTGTGCACCTTTTACAATTTTTTTTAAAAAAATTTGTGGAAAGGGTTCATAGTCATAGCCATTTCAATTAATCTAAACGTTATGACAATTTTTCAGCAACAACAGCATCGATCCTGTCACCAACAACCACACTGCCACGAACTACCAGGCCACTATCACGAGGTAACTAAAATATCCAGAAAAGTCTGTAGAGAGAGCTAATTACTTTTAGAGATTTGATGGTTTTTACCCACATACGTATCCGTATAGTGTTGTGCGTCATATGTTTGCCACTTGACAAAGATTTTGACTAATGTTGACCAATTTTCATGTCCCTCCGTGGATTTGCGACACTAATTAACGCATCCAAATCGTCATGATATTGGAGTTTATTTTGAATATCACTGAATAGCCCCCGGCTTAAAGGGAGAAAAAATAAATAAATAATAATAATAATAATAATAATAATAATAATAATAATAATAATAATAATAATCATAATCATAATCATAATAATGATAAAACATTTCAGGCGCAAAATCGTGTAGCGTATAAATGGCGTTTCCTCATGTGAGCATCCACATTGAAAACCCTCCTGGTACCAATAAAAGGGACGCTGTCAGCTTTGGGACCGCGCTGACCTGGACACTAGCTTTCTTACTTTGAAGGGAAAGTTCACCCCAACCTAAAATCAAAGTTCATCTAGAAATCCGCTTCACATTTCGCAGTGTTTTGCTTGATTTTCAATCATGTACTGAAAAACCGGTTTTTCAGTATACTTTTGCTCATCATATGATATTACTTTTATCATATCTGGTTAAAAACAGTATGGATTGCGTCTCTGTTGTATGCAAATTAGCTATGAAATGTTACCTAATGCTCACTTGCGCCAGCTGACTGTGTCCCTTTAAGGTGACCAGGAACACTTTCCAGCATTTTTCAACCTGTCTAGTTTTATGGATTAATACTACGCACCACTCTTTTTCTCTTTTCAGTGTTTAAAAACACTTAAAACACATGTCCTATCATTGGT
>JAHPZR010020682.1:0-15000 GCA_019787425.1 Platygyra sinensis | reverse complement strand
CCAACTGAAACTGGCACTGAAGAAAACGTGACACTCACATGTCACGCTAGTGGTCTTCCACAACCAACATTCACTTGGATAACACCCGATGGTCACGCTGTAAACTCGACAGCTCCAGTTTATGAAAGTGAAGTCCTTGATGATAGTAGTGAAAACAGAAGAGGAAAAATTGTTCAAGGGGACGGTTCACTCTTGATTTTTAATACCCGTGTTGTTGACCAAGGTGTTTACAAATGTGTCGCAATCAATGTCTTGGGACAAGATAACAAGACTGTTAACCTTACAGTGAAAGAAGGTAAAAATAAAATATCTCATTTGCCATTTTAAAACAATTTTAATTGGCTTGTGTCTCTCCGCGGATGAACACTATCGCGTCACGTGACCGATTTAAACCAATAAGAATCGGAGAAAATTTAGTGGTGAACTATAAAACTCTATAGGAACACAGAACTAGCACGAACTGTTGACATAATGATGGCGCGAGCAAAGAGAATTTACCGTTTTGATAATCAAAGTTAACAAGTTGTTTTCCTTTTTTCCTCGCAGGGTTATCCGAAAGAAATAGAAAACATGTTCTCCGTGTTTCTGTCGAGTTATAAAAACACTCGTGAACGTTTGGGAGAACTCGAAAAAGCCGTGTGGAAACACTAGCCTGCGGCTCATGTCCCCACTGTATTCTTCGTTCTCCCAAACTTCCATTCGTGTTTCCATAACTCAATAGATAGATAAAATTCTGTGGAATGGGTTCATAGCCATTTGAATTAATTCAAACGTTGTGACAATTTTTCAGCAACAACAGCGTCGATCCTGTCACCAACAACCACACTGCCACGAACTACCAGGCCACCATCACGAGGTAACTAAAATATCCAGAAAAGTCTTTAGAAATAGCTAATTACTTTCAGTAATTTAAATAATTTTCAGTAATGCAGTCAAACCTGTTTATAACGGTCCTGTATTTGGCGGTCATCCGTGTATAACGGTCATTAAACAACTTCCCAAAAATCACCCCTTATATTACTTTAGAGATTTGATGATTTTTACCCACCTGCGTCAGTATCCGTATAGTGTTGTGCGTCATATGTTTGCCACTTGACAAAGATTTTGAATAATGTTGACCAATTTTCATGTCCCTGTGTGGATTTGCGACACTAATTAACGCATCCAAATCGTTATGATATTAGAGTTTATTTTGATTATCACTGAATAGCTCCCGGCTTTAAGGGGAAAATATAGTGAAAATAACAACATTTCAGGCGCAAAATCGTGTAGCGAGTAAATGGCGTTTCTTCTTTTGAGCATCCATATTGAAAACCCTCCTGGTTCCTATTAAAGGGACACTGTCAGCTTTGGGACCGCGCTGACCTGGACACTAGCTTTCTCACTTTGAAGGGAAAGTTCACCTCAACCTGAAATCAAAGTTCATCTAGAAATCCGCTTCACATTCCGCAGTGTTTTGCTTGATTTTTAATCGTTTTCTGAAAAACCTGTTTTTCAGTATACTTTTGCTCATCATATGATATTATTTTTATCATATCTAGTTAAAAACAGTACGGATTGCGTCTCTGTTGTATGCAAATTAGCTATGAAATGTTACCTAATGCTCACTTGCGACAGCTGACGGTGTCCCTTTAAGGTGACCAGGAACATTTTCCAGCATTTTTCAGCCTGTCTAGTTTTATGGATTAATACTACGCACCACTCTTTTTCTCTTTTTAGTGTTTAAAAACACTCAAAACACATCGGTCCAATCATTGGTGAACAAGGCTAGTGTTGCACGAAATTAAGTTGATGCTGTTTTATTATCACTGTTTTCCTGATGCCCTTGTCATGAAAATGTAGCGTGCCTTTCATATTTTGCACCATCAAGTGAATTGCATGGTTAATTAGCCTCTGTTGTTCTGTACGTTAATCGCGTCGAGAGAATCATAACAGATGTGTGTTTGAACCACTTGTGCCACCGTCAATTTAGCAAGGTAGTGATATATTGCATCTCGTCAAAAGTATTAATTGAAGCCGGAATAGCCCATTTCACGGTTAATTTTTCTCATTTGCATTACAATGTAATCCAACGTGGATGCGAGGCAATTTCGGGCTAAAACTGCAAAATAGCCCGAAATTGCCTCACAAGAACTTACTCTGCTGTTTGACAGTCTAATTATGTCACTTTTCACTTACGCAATTGAGGTATGGGCTTCTGCCCACTATAGTAAATATCTCTCTCATATTGATAAGTTCTGTAAGCGAGCTTTACGTTATGGGTATACTAGCAAATACACTCCCATAATGGATGTAATTAAGATGAAAGACAGGCTTCTTTGGGACGAGATAATCTCTGACAGTACAAATCCACTACATGAACTTTTACCAGTTCAGAGAGCTAGGAGCCTCAGGAAAAGAGGACATAATTACATCCTGCCTCCAGTTAGAACCGAACGTTTTAAACGTTGCTTTTTTAATAGATGTCTTTTTGAATTTGTGTAGCTACTTAGTCTTGTATATACATGATGGATTGATATATGTATGAAATTGTAAGTCCAGACGTTTTGTCTCTGGACGTGTTTCTTTATTATTCTTCTTATGTCAATAAAGATCTTTATTATTATTATTATTATTATTATACATGCTAGAATTCATTGTAATGCAAATGAGAAAAGCTAACCGTGAAAAGGGCTATAGCGAAGCGCGCGAGTGACGTCATGACTCAGACAAGACTCAGACAAACAAACTGGAATGGTGGATGATTTTGAAGATTTCTTTCACGACAAAAGCCGGTGTTCCTAAAACACTAATGAAACAAAAATTTCGCTTACATTCCCTGTATTTCCCTCAGAACAAGCTTATGTCGACTGAGTCTCGCGGGGAATTCAGTGATTTGCATTCTATTTTTAGACTTCGTGCGCTTTGCTATTATAGTGTCATCTCTGACTCGCCCCCAGTCAACCTCCACCACCACCACAACAACAATAACAAAAAAAACTTTATTAGACTTAATTGAACTTCGAACATTTGCTAAATAATTTTCAGTAACAGAGCGTTTTCATTCTCGTGACGAGCAGCCATGCAAATTTATTGCAACAAAGAAACGTGTTTACCTGAGAAAAGAATTCAGTTCCACAAGATTGGTTTGGAACACCAACATCAAAGACGTTTCGCTGTTTTGGGACACCAATATGAGTTCTGAGGTCATGTGAAAACACTCTATAATGACTTCATTCCAGTCAATCCAGTACTTGTCTTTTGACAGGTCAATACTACATCAGTGTATCAAGTGACGTTACAATATTGGTATCACATGCCCAGTTGTTATTGAATGGGTTGCGGCAAGAGAAAATGATGGGACAGAGAGGGACATTGAGGGCGTTGGCTGGGATATGTCGAGTCCACTAAAGTTATTTTTAGCCTTGGGCGGAAACCGAAGTCTATTTCCCCAGACGTCTGCATGATACCGTTGATCTGGGAATTTTGAAATGGCGGTCGGCGTGAAAATACGTTTCGTCAGTAGAAGCGGCTAAAGAACCACAACCTCTTTGGAATAAAAACGCTAGGGGGCAAAGAAAAAAACCAAAGAAAACAGCGATGAAAACAAGAAAGAATTTAATTGCTTTCATTTGTTAATTGTAAACAACATGCAGAGAAGTATCGTATTGTTCGATACTGTAACATAACATCATAATAATAATAATAATAATAATAATAATAATAATAATACTAATAATAATAATAATAATAATAACTTTATTTCCTGATACCTCTGAACGCATCGACAAAAGAAATCTTAGCACACCGAACAAAACACGGAAAAACTATTTTTGAACCGAGCGACAAAATTGCTCTCAACCCGGCTGGAGGAGTAATTATGGTCGAGCTGCAAAACCATTCGGAGGGTCGCTAAAATATTTTGAATCCAGGCCGGAACCAAAACAACTCGAAGCCTAGTGATTAGCGATAGAAACCAATTTGGATACTATACCTCAACAAAGCAATTTTCAACCATGTGATCGAAGTTTATTTTGAACCATAACAGCGCGGATAAAACAACTCGGAGTGTAGCGATCATCCTAGAAAATAACTCAACAGCTCGGAGCTGGAGGTGATCAACAACAGAAATAATGTTGAATAACAGTACAGTGACAAAACAGCTCGCAGCTAAGCGACCAGCGAGAGAAATAACTTGGAAACAGCTCGAAGTGGGACAACCAGCGACAGAAATAATTTTGATCAGGAATACAATAACAAACACCTTGGAGGGTCAGGCTTGCAGAGTAGCGTTCAGAGAGAGAAATGACTCAGTTCTTCTGACTGCTTTTCTAACAAAGGAAACCGGCAAAGACGGAGGTGTCATCTTCCATTGATCATGGTCATGCCACATCAGCCTTCACCTTTCGTTCATTTTCACCATAGGCGTACGAGCCGGGGGGGCGGGGGGGGGGCTGCAGCCCCCCCAGTCGCAGAAAATTTTAAGATTTTTCGGGCAAAACGCTGATGATTCGGGCAAAAGTACTCGGGAGAAAGCATTCTAAAAGGTACTCAAGGCCTGGCTTGTAGGTTACTTTCACTAGCGTTTGTCTTGTCAAATCGGAGTTAAGGTCAAATGATCTAAGGATCCACAATTGCAGGTATTCTGTTTTGGAAAAGCCATATGCCAATTAAATGTGTACCGTGGGAATCCATGATGTTATTTCCATTAGTGACAGAAGGATGAAAGCAAAGGACGACCAAGATGGGCTCCTGCCAAGACTTATGTCTTTGTGGTGGCTCTGAAAAGAGCCCTTTTGAATGGCTCCGCAAAGTGCCGGTTTAAAATTTTCCTGAACTTCTCGCACGAGGGACAATTAACTGTTTCTTTTATAAGTTTCTGATTTTACCAGGCTGTCGAATGAAGTCATAGGCTAGGAGTATGCAATGTTTCAAAATAACTACAGTGGAATCCTGATTTCTCTAACCCTCATTTTTTCGATCCTCCCGATAACTCGAACCAATAGTCGTTTCCCTCTCCTCAATCAAACGCCATAATTTCACGAACTGTCCGATTTTTAAAAGCAATTTTCATCAGTTCCCTTGGATGTTCCAAAAAATCGGAATTCGGCTGTGTTTCCGTAATGATAACAGTTTCATTACACGTAAGAATTGAGAACGTTTTTGTTTTTACTGCGATTTGAGTACGTATATACAACTGACACTTTCGGGCATTTTGTAATTTTTCGGGCAATAAGGCCACCGCCCCCCCAAGTCCGAGGGTGCCCGTACGCCTATGATTTTCACTAGTGTAAGCTTTCAGTCAATCTTCAATGTGAGGAGAAAATCTCATTGTCGTTGCCAATATCAATGTCTAAGTCCATGGGCTCGAGTAAACCCCATTTCTAGAAGTCACAGTGCATCACAGCCGCCGCGACCTTTATAACATGACGTCCAGCCGGAACGTTTTGTTGTTTTTGTTGACCACTCCGCCCGTCTGTATAAGCCATTTTATTCTCAGCAAGTTGTGACTTTGATTTATCCATCCAGAAATACCATCCCTCTCAAATATATCCGTAAAAGGCACTTTTATCGACGTATTTCCCTGTGGACCGCCGTTTCTAAATACATGTAGGCCACGTTCGATATATCAATATTCAAGCATGGCTCCGAGGCTTTCGGGTCAAAATTGCAAATTTTTCAAGTTTCTTTTGTTCCTCAATTCCCAAGAGAGACTTAGATACAAAGAAAACAACACCAAATATGGATGTTTGACCCGAAAGCCTCGGAGCCATGTTAGAATATTGATATATCGAACGTGACCGAACGTGACCTCCCTCTTTATAGATCTAAATTCCTTTAAAAATGTAATGCTAATTGTAAGAAAAGGTGTAAATAATAAAGATTGTTGTTGTTGTTGTTGCGTGATCACAAAAGAATGGTATCATGCGGACGTAAAAGGAACTGCACTCCTGCTGTTTCCGGCAATCCTAGAATAACTTTAGTGGATTTGACATATCCCAAGGCCAGGACTGAGAGCCTCCCTCTCTGTCCCATCATTTGCGGTCATCCTCATGGCATAAAAGGACGGTTTGCAATTTCCTCGTAGACCGAACTTTTAATGTGCACAAGCCGAGCCCTAAATTCATTTACTAAGTGATCATAATAGTGAGAAATATAAACAGAAGCAGGATCCAAAAATCTTAGACATCCGCCAAACAAACGGGTGACATATGCTCTACAAAAACAGATCACAAGATAAGAAAAAAGGGAACAAGCCGAGCCCCAAATTTATACACTTATCGTGATAAAAACAAGGATAGATATCACACAATTAACTCCCGCGAAAGGTCGTTTACATCAATAAGTTTGTCGCGCGACATGAAAATCTTTTTTATCGCAAATATTCTTTAGAGAAAAAAAACAACGTCTAATTACTAATGTGAAAAGAGAAAATATCTGTACTCATTTCGATAATAAAATTACGCCTCAGCTTTCATAAAAATCACGCCGCCCAAGGGCGCCTGTGCTTTGTCGCATAAAAATTGGCATAAAATCTACATTAACTCAGAAGGCTGATTCTTAACGATATTCAAAAGAAGTAAATTATATTTTTCATAGTTTACAATTTTTAAAAACGCGATCACCCTGTGCTATTGAAGTTAAAATCACGCGCTCGAAAAGTGCAGGTAATCATGACGCGTTGCAGGCCAAATCTACAAACTTCCAGGGTCTTGTTTTCATTCCTAAAACGGACAAATTGCTTCTTTGGCACTTAAAATGGAAAGGAACAACATTAGTCAATGTTTAGGTGTCCTCAGAATGGAAGATCAAGGTAAACGGAGCCCTCAAACCTTTCTAGTGAATAATTTTTCCTTCCTTCAACCGCGGCGAAAACAAGACGATCGGTGCGCTTTCAAGTGATTTCTGAATACAGGTCGCGGATTCAAAGCAGCTGCCTGGACTTAAAAAAACAAAAATGGTTATGTACATTATTAGTTCGAAGTTGAAGTCAGCTTTTACCACGATAGGCAAAGCCACAGCCGATAAAATAACTGCAAAACTTGAGGGGAAAAAACTCACGCTTTCGCATTTGCGTGAATAATTAATTCGAACATGCGGTCATGCAGCGAATCAGTCTGTGAAATTTTGAACATTTTTGTGCTTTTAGATAAGTTTTTTTGCCTCATCGTGAATGAAAATTTATTGTTATTGAAGTAATATATCAAAAACGAGTGCGAGTGTTTGATCAGGGGTTCCAAACACCGAGAAAGTAATGAAAGCACGAGGCCGCAGGCCGAGTGCTTTTATTGTTTCGAGGTGTTTGGAACCCTTGATGAAACACGAAGCACGAGTTTTTGATTTGGCTTCTCAAATGAAATAATAGGAAATTATGCAGTGTTAAATATTTCCCCTTTTCCGAAAGACCGCGTTTGTATGCATGATTCATTAGCGTCCAACCACGAGCGAGGAAGGAGTGACACGGTGTAGGAGCCAAAAATGGTTTACGAAGAAGAGAATCAAGTCAAGAAAGTCGTATTTCCCGTCATCAAGGTATAAAACAAATACCCGTAAACTATTTAAACGAATAGCGAATTACTCGGGTAAAGAAAAAATCCATTCCTTCGGGAGGATCGTTCAGATATTACCTGATTTACATTAGGTTTCAAAGCGCTGGACTTACATATTAAGGAAATCGTTATGCTTGAGTCTGAATTGTTGGCAAAGAAAATTTGTTATTGAATTGGAGCAAAACTTAGGTAAAGAGATATCCACCGAAAACTATTTATGGAACTGATGGAAAAGTATTTAGTATCGGACGCTATGTGTATTTAAAACAGTTTTAATTTCCAATTTCATGAGTTTTATTGTTAAAATTATTTTATTAAAATGCAAGTTCCCACGCATGCTAAATTTTTTTAAATTCTGTTCTTATGCTTGATATCCAATGAGGAATCAGATGAAAGCAACGTGTGGTTTGGATACGATATCCAAAACACGTGTGGTTTTCCTCTAGGTTTTCATTGGGTATCAAAACTCATGCACGTGACGAATTTAGCCATTTTTTATTGGCTATTAAACTTATGAATTATTAAGACGGAATCCGCCGGACGTTGGAGTAACAAGTGGACAAAAATCTTGTACCAAGATTGTTTACATTGTATTCCAAACTTCTGTAGGGCTCTTTTAAATATCTTCTCAAAACAATTCATTTCTAGCAACACCAAACGTCGAAAACGAATGTTGAACTTCGTATGAAACGCTTAAAAGTTTTGGTGAAATGAAACTGATGATGGAATTTTGCCTGTGTTTCCACAAAATCACTGAACTTTGAAATTTATTTTCTCTCGTTCCCGTGGGAAATTATTGTTCGGAGTTATTTCAAGCAATCATTTATGTATTTAGCTTTAAAAAAATGTAAAAATGACTGTAAAATGTTTAAAATTACTCTGGTACAGATTTTTGTCCACTAAAACCTGAAATTGCTCCATCTTCTATCGGATTTCGTCTTAATTTGTTTGAGAACTTCCTGTCAGTCACGTTTCTTTCATTAAGTTGCCTTCATTCGAGAGTTTTAAGTTTTAATAGTGAACAGTATTTTTGCACGCTGGATTTCTGTACACTTAATTTACGGCGACCCCCGTGATTTGTTTGTTTAGTACATTCCTCTTCCTTTCTTCAGCTTCTACGGAACTCCTGGGGAAAGAACTAAGTTGGCACTAAATTTACACAGTTGAAAAACGATTTATCTCCAAATAATTGCCTTTGTTTTGTCGTCTTTTTGATGTGTAACTTTCAACTTTCTCTCGCTGCGCTGTAATATTTCGTCGGACGGCGAAAAAATGATCCGATTTCTTCTTTTTGAATTCGTTTTACGTGTATTTTTCGCCGAGGACTTCGGTTTAAGAATCGACGAAATCCTTTTGAAGAGAAACCTTTTTAACATGCTACTCTTGTTCTTGAGACGTCTTAAAAATCGCAGTGAATAAACTTACGTTTTACAAGAGATTGATGTGAAGATAGTTTTGAAATGTGTTCGCTTTGATTCCCGTTAAAAGGTTCACTCTTGAGTGGTCGCTCGTAAATACGTCTCTCTAAATATCCACTCTTAAGTTTTCGCTCATGAAGAAGTCTCTCCTAAAGATTGAGGAACTTGTCGTTCCCCAGAAGTTGTCTGGAATGCCTTCGACTGTACCTCAAGTAAATTGTCACTGCGGAAAGCGGGGCTCTGGAAACGAGACGTTGAAAAAACGAAAGGAACCGAGAACATTTTAAGACCGGTTCCAGGATATCGACTGGCCCCGGTAAAAAACAGAATTTTAGATTCTGTCATTAATCCGCATCCGCGATACATCCGCCGTACGCGTTCCTTGTGGAGCCGTAAGCATTTCTAGTAGGGCCGCACGCGTTTTTCCGGCCCTGTCACTTCGACGAATAAATTCCTTATACGCATAAATTTCTCATGGTTTTCCAAGGAAATTGATCACGGGGCCGTATGGGTCATACGATAAGTAATAGTGATTGGACCGATGGAGTACAATTAAGGGAGCAGTCGTGCGACGAATTTCAAAATCTACAACAAATTTCGGAATTAAGAATGTACTGTGAGAACTTCTCTTGAGCGAAATGTCAGTGTAGCGCTTTTCAGAAGTTTTGAAAACTGTAGGAAACATTGCAAAGGAAGCCATTAAAGCGCACATAATAGGCTAGTTTCGAATTGTGCAGAAACAAAAGAACAGAGTCGAGGTTCAGGGGAATAATTAGCATTTTGTATTGTTCAAAACAAAGGAAAATGCAAATTATTCCCCTGAACCTCGACTCTGTTCTTTTGTTGCTGCACAATTCGAAACTAGCCTATTGACAGGTGAATCACGTGGGTATCCAATTGCAGGTATCCAATTGCAGGTATCCAATTGCAGGTATCCAATTACAAAACGTTCAAATTGGAAACCTGTAATTGGACACCCGCTTGATCGCCTGCCGATTACGTGACAAATAAGCGAGCGGAGTGCCAATCACGATCGATCGAGAATTTTGTTATAGATACCATTGAGTCAATTATTACGACAGAGCAACTTTTTTATTTGATTATTATTTTTATTCATTTTTCTTTTAGCTCCGCCTTCAATCTACTACGTTGATCCACCAACTGAAACTGGCCCTGAAGAAAACGTGACACTCGCATGCCACTCTAGTGGTCTTCCACAACCAACATTCACTTGGATAACACCCGATGGTCACGCTGTAAACGCGACAGCTCCAGTTTATGAAAGTGAAGTCCTTGATGATAGTAGTGAAAACAGAAGAGGGAAAATTGTTCAAGGGGACGGTTCACTCTTGATTTTTAATACCCGTGTTGTTGACCAAGGTGTTTACAAATGTGTCGCAATCAATGTCGTGGGACAGGATAACAAGACTGTTACCCTTACAGTGAAAGAAGGTAAAAATAGAATATCTCATTTGCCATTTTAAAACAATTTTTATTGGCCATGGTCACGCGTTCTTCCTGCATAGGAAAGGAAAGATTGCCCGAGCCCGAGGAGAGTCTCCGAAATGGCGTCAGTTAAAAAGAAACTGAATACTTAGCGTTCAACATTGTTTTACAACATTATAGAGATACTCGAATCGAACGCAACCTAACATGTAGTATGTAGTACACGGGTTTGTCCCAAGCCAACGCGGCGAGCTTCGGGTGGTCTTCGGCAATCTTCAGAAATCATTGGAAGTGTGAAGTGAAGTGAAGTGAAGTGAATACTTTATTTATCCTCGAAATCTTCGGCAATTTCGGAAGGGTTCGGGTGATTGTCGGAGATGTTTCAAAATGTTGGGTGATATTCGTCGATCATCCGAAGTGCTCGGAAAATCTCCTGAGCCGCAAATGTCTGGTGTTAGGAAGACGGAGCTGCTAACTGGGATGCTTTTGCCCTCTCTACCTAAGCCTCAGCCATTGTCACATGTTCAACCAAAATGCGCATGCTCGCTATAAATGCGCCTGCTAATGACAACCTCCCCAAAAAACAGTTTAGTCATTGAAATCTAAAGAAGTATGGGATTAATCCGTCCTTGAATTACACGAAGAAATGCAAGCATAAGAAACAGATTCCAAGAATTGAATTTATTAAAGGTAGTTATTTTAATAGTAATGTTAACAATTCCATCAATAGACCTGGTAGGAGTTGATGTCGCTATTACCATCGAGGACGAAGTTTTTGACAAGGATTTGGAAAACAAGTCTTCTGTGAGATATAAGAAACTAGAGGAGCAAGTTGAACAACAGGTAAGGAAGTGTGAATGAACATCGAGTCGGTTTCTTGAATCTTGGAACGTGGAGGAACTAGGAAAGGTTCTTCCCGGTGAATTGTGCTCTTGGGAACAAAATCTGTTTCGTTTATCGTTACATGATGCAAAGCGTCCAGTTTCGTTTTTAACCTAAAGGAAGTTAATACAATTTTTTTTTTATTTTCTTTTACAGTTAACTGAAGTGTTCAAAGATCTTGAAGGATTCAAAAAAGTTGTAATTCTTGGATTCTTGTGAGTTTAAAGCATTTTCAGCACTCCCAGCTATGGTCTAACTCAAATAGTTTATTGTTTCATTCGCTTTCTCTCCAAAATTTCCGCCATTTTTAATTTTTCAGACAGCTGTTTTGGGGAAGGTTATCTTGTAAAAACACACATTACGATATTATATGGGTGGTGGTCGCTATCATTGTTTGATTCAGGTTCATGGTGTCGTTTTAAACTTTAATTCTCGGTGTGATTACCAATAAAGTTGTTGATGTGGTTATCTACTGAATAACGAAGGGACGAGGAACTGCATGTGTGTGCATAACTTTTCCTTCAATCCTTTTGAAACACTAGGAACCTTGATCAAACAGCGAAAACCTAACGCTACCCATAATACCTGTCGGTATTGTATTGTATTGTATTGGTATTCTTAGACATTGATCTCAAGGAACAGCTCATAAGTGGGTACATAATTTTCTGAGTTTCAATATTCTTCTGACATTATTGTGTGGATATTTTGAATGAATATATTATGTATGCTAATTACCGGTTTATATCAGGATTAATTATTATTATAATTATAAACATTATCATCATTATCATCATCATTGTCATTGTCATTATCATTATCATTATCATTATCATTATCATCATCGTTATTATTATTATTGTGTAGAATTCAGCTCAGGGTTTTTCCCTGAAGAGAAATATCCAGTCAAGTCTCATCCCGAGACCTGTTCACACTTGTTTAGAACAACCTCAGTTGAAACAGCTGTATATCCCTTATGAAGCCTCACACTTCTGACTCATATATTGGTTAATTTCAGTAATGGAAGCGTCAAGGTACGTTTTAGAGTTGTTGTAAAAGTGGATGAAATTGAAGACAAAGAACCTGTGGCGATCGCCAGAAAAGTTGGTAAAACACTTAAAATTAGTGTGGAAACTGGTCAAATAGGCAACTTTACAGTCAAGCAAACTATTGAGTTGGAAGGTTTGTATTGTGCTTTTTATGTTGTTTTTTTTTTTTCGCTTATTAATTGAATCGTTCGGTCATCCATAAGTTGATTAACTGATTAATTGATTGATTGATGAATTCAGTCAGTCGGTCGTTCGGTTGGTCAGTCAGTCACTCTGTCCTATTTCAGTCATTCAGCCATCCAGGCATTCAATCAGTCAGTCGCTTGGTCGGTCGGTCAGAAAGTTAGTCGGTCAGTCAGTCGGTCAGTCAGTCAGTCAGTCAATTGGTTGGTGGGTTAGTTAGTCAGTCAACCAGTCAGTCAGCCAATCGGCCAATTGGCCAGTCAGTCAGTCAGTCACTCAGTCAATTGGTTGGTGGGTTAGTCAGTCAGGCAATCAGTGAGTCGGTTGTGCAGTCCGTCATTCAGTCACTTGGCATCCAGTAATTCTATTCTTGATCCATCAAATTATCAGGCACACAAGAACAGCGCCTAACGATATTCGATATTCATTCCTCAACTCTTTTAACAACTTTGACATTCAACGATTTCTATTCTTGATCATGATGTTAGTCACATTGAAACTTTGAATTACGTTACCCCTTATATTTCTTATCATATTTTATTTAACTGATTTTGATTACTTTTTTGCTTACGTGTGGCTTCCTCTCTTTCCTCTTGCCTTTGATGTTTCTTTGATTGACTGCATTTGTTTATTCATTTAGTTATTCATTTATGTGCTTATTTATTTATATATTTCTTCAATATATTTGTTCAATTTTGCATTTCAGAACTTCCCCCACCCCCCATTAACGTCCAGTCATCCGATGTCAAACAAACTGAAGCTGTTGTCACATGGTCTCATCCTGAATCTTATGACATGTATGCCATTAGTAGTTACTTGCTGCAGGTAAGGAAGTTTGGAACAAAGACGTGGACACAGTTAACCACCTCGAGAGGCATGAACCACAGGCTTACCAACCTTCATCCTGATACTGTTTACTTTGTGCGGCTCAAATCTGAAAACAAGTATGGAAAAGGAAAACCTAGTGAGAGTGGAGAGCTGCGAACTGAGAAAGGTATGTTTCTATTTCTTCTACTTGGCACTAGTGTTTAGTATTCTATTCTGTATCTGATTGGTTGTGTCATTATTGTTCTTCCTAACTGCTGATCCAGCGAGGCGATCTAGGGGAACAATTCTCCTATACACAAACCTCTTCCAACAATTGCTTTTTAAAATCCACTTTTGATTGAGTAACGGCTATTACTCTTTCCAGTAGACCGCGACACCTACGAAGTTTTTGGCGCCTTCCAGAGTAACGTTTTGGATGCCCTGAGTTTGTTTCGGATTAATGACGTTGCACTTTGCAATGCACCACGTGAGGGCATTTTTTCTGTGTGGCGTCATGACTTTTTCGTGCTACGTGATGTTCATTCACAACATGTTTATCTTCAAGAAAAAAGCTTACCGGGCGTTTTGCGTCTAAAAAAAACCACTCCGAATTTGCTGATCATATTTTATCTTGAGCTCCTAAACAGCGGCCATGCTGACAGTTCTATGGCAGACAAAAACCACGATAAGCTTTCCTCTTGAATATAAACATGTTGTGAATGAACATCACGCAGTACGTAAAAGTCATGACGCGACACACAAGAAAAATGTCCTCACGTGGTGCATTTCAACCTACCACGTGATTGGTTTGAAACAAACTCGCGGCATCAAAAAGGTTGCCCTGAAGACTGCAAAAAAATTCGTGGGTGTCGCGGTCTAATGGGAAGAGTAACATTAGGGTGCTAATAAAGGTGCCTGATTAGTCAAACGTTGTCACACAATACTACATTCTCTAAAGATCCCCTGATTTATTGCAGTTTCTTTATGCTATTCTAAATTTTGGGTGGAACAGGCTCTTGTATAACGGGAGTTTAAATGCAGCGGGTGTTTACTATTTCTGTGCTCGGCGTCAAGTGAACGAGAAAGTTTTATTATGGTGTCATCAGAAAACACTGCAGGATATGGTTGTGTGTTTTCGTCAGGCCCATCAAACAGTTTCCCAGTACCGTAAACGTCCGAAAGTAACGACTCGTTACCTTCCGAATTCGCAGCCTTTGGGACTCGTTACTTTCGGGGAACAGAAAACGTTAGATAAAGTTGCTGGGTCTGAGCGCTCTTCTCGAAGTAAAAGACGGAAGTTCGTAACAACAGCCCTGCAAACAAGAGATGAAATTCTTCGTTCCAGTTTAAATTCATGCTGCTGCCATATGAGGAGCTCTTTTATTTCTAGATCGTGTTTTTGGTCGGCAGGAAAGCGAGTAACTTAGAAGCAGAATATGCTAGTCTGTCATATCAATATCAATATCTCATTGCGCTTGTCAAGTTTTCAATTGTAATTTAAAGAAACGTTCGCCTTTAAATACGCTACTGTTGAAAATGGCACAGAGTTTGATGAAATTTTCTGCAGGTACGTCCCTGTTGCTTGATGAAAGTTTTACGGTTTTTGCTTTAAAATAGTGCAGTATAGACGCATGAAGCACGAAGTGACATTGCACAGCGCTTCATGGCATATGCAATACCTTCCCTTGT
>JAHPZR010020679.1:0-5000 GCA_019787425.1 Platygyra sinensis | reverse complement strand
AAGGAGGCTCGAAAGAGTTTTTAGTTCATGCGCGCGCGCAATCTACACACGCCATAACTAAGGCAAATGGGTCAGCTGAATGAATCAAAATTAGCACACCGGAAGTTAAATCTTGCATAAAATCGCGCGAACCGGAAATAAAACCTGCAGAAAATATTTGTTTCTAGCTCGAAATTTTGCTCGGTGACCTATCTTGATTTTTTGCATGCACGCACCATTCACGATGGCACTTCAAATATAAAAGTTTCGGGAAAATTACTAGTAGTAATTTCCTGTAAGCCATAAATCGCATTTTCTTTAAATATATTTAATTCTACTAGATAATTTTTTTCCATACTGTCTGAAAAGTTAAAGAATTTAGGGAACTTTCCAACAAAGAAATAAAAATGATAGGTCACCGAATTAGTTTTCAGATAATTACAAAAACTGAGATTTAGTGGACGTTTTGTGGACCTTGTGCATTGCCATGGTAACTGATATGACATCACAAGTACCCTCAAAGTATAGCCCAACAATAGAGTTGCAAGGAGACATATAGTTTGCCCACACCATTAAATATCCTTCTTTGTAATCTTCCATCGTTTCACAAACACTGCAGCAACAAAAAAACCCTTTCGAGCCTCCTTAAGCAGCTAGTTTATGCAAACCCTCTACTACGTCTTGGGTTTGCATAACTTTCCAAGAATTCTCCCAGCCCTCCGAGTGTTTAGATGAGGCTATGTAAACACCTAAAAAGTGCTCTATTGCTTTCATAAAATAATTCTCAAAAATACATGCGAAGCTAATATGTCACAACTGTGTTTACATAGTCTCATCTAAACACAGCTATCAACCAATGAGAGCATGTATAAATGGGTACCCGGGGGGGGTACTCCATACATCCCTGGGTGGGGAGGTGCAGCCCGGCCCCTCATACCCTGACCCTGTTTAAGACAAATATCGCTGATTTTTCCTACCCTGTTTAAGACAGAATTCCGATTTTGATACCCTGTTTAGACATACTAGATTAAAGGTTGTGGTTACAAATTGTGTAATCAATGGTAATTTTATGTGCCTGGTACCAATGCCAAAGTCAACAGAAGTCAATAACAATTTACAAGAGCTTGTAAAAAATGTTGCCGCTTACCGTCCAGGAGAAGATATCCCATTTTAAGACAAAAATTGATAAATCGATACCCTAATTGAGACAAAAAATGACAATTCGATACCCTGGTTTAAGACAAAAAATCCCGAAAAACATACCCTGGCTGGCCCGCACGTCCCGGGGGGTACTTGACCCATGTTTGGGTATAGGGGTGCCACCAAGGGTTTGAAATCCTGACCCTGTTTAGGACAAAAATACGCTAAAAACCCTCCCCTGTGTAGGACAACAACCTCCATTTTAAGACCCTGTTTAAGACAAGCGACAAAATGTACACTCTCTGGTTTTACAGGAATTTACACTGTTTAATAAGTCATTCAAAACGGGGAAATCATGCTCGATGCGTCTAAAACCAGGTTGTTGCGTCTCTACACTTAAACTAAACAAAAGCTGTCAAGCATTAAGCTCTAAATTAGTTAGCGTAAAAAAAATGTCGTCATTGCATCTACTTGTATAGAACGGTGATTTTTCTAATAGCAAATCAAAGAGGAATGATTTCTTCAATGTATAATGAATATTCCACTTATTTTTTAAGGTTAATTTTGTTTTGATTAAAGCATTAATAGAACCGTTACAGAGAAAAATATCCCTAAACAATATATATTCCAGCGGGATCCCTCACGTCTGCGCGACACAGTGACATCTTTCTTTCATCGCGTTATCCAAGACAAAGAAACTAGACCCCCCTAGACCTACCATATGTCGGTTTACTCAGTTGATATTGCGCAAATCAGGAAAAAATGCGTCGTTTTTCTGCCGCTCGATCACATGCTCTTTCAAATTCTCGCAGGCTCCGGGTCGCAGGTTAAGAAAAGAAAGAGACCGCTCGCAGTCTGGGTTAAAGTCTCTCGGCTTGTAATACCATACCCTGTTTAGGACAGTTGCAAGTCGAATTGTATACCCTGTTTAGGACAGCGAGGCCAAAAAACCATACCCTATCCAGCGGCACGTCCCTGTATAGCCTTAATAAGGGAGTACCCCCTCCGGGCCGCACGTCCCCATTAAGGGAGTACAGCCCCACCCCCACCCCCCGGATGGGTACCAGCAAATTGTTGGGGAAACCTAGAAAATTGTGACGGAGTTGACCTGCAATGGACTAGCATCCCATCCAGGGGGAACAGAAATACTCCTAGCTGCTTCATGCTACAGAAACTGGGATAAGCTCCAGCAGCTATGAGCTATGTTTTTTAAAACCCTTCTCTTCAATCACACATGGAAAAAAATCAGTAGAAATAATCAGCAAATCAATCTTTTCAAACATGAGTCTTGTAAGTGATCTGAGAGTAGGGGCTTAATTAGACTTCAGGACAGGATGAAACTTTGTTGTGCATTCTTCCCGTCATCCCTTCCTCTTTCTTCCTCAACCTTTCCTAGCTACCTACCCCTTCCAAAGAACCTCTTCCCCCGGGTAATTTAATAACTTTTTACCGATGTAAGCAGTACCTGGTACGTAGCAGACCTTTAGAAACTTCTGTGCGAGAGTCGTTAAAACTGTTTTTAGCAGAGACAAGTTATCAGTGACGTCTCCAGCCACAATGAGCACGTCATTCAGGTAATCATTGGCGGACCAACTTTCAACCAAACGTAGATTTTCTGGTATATCAACATGAATATCTGAAATCGCAAAGATCCGTGACATTCTGGATGTTAAGGAACACAAAAATCGACTTGTTTTAAAAGACATGCACAAACAAATCACTCATTCCATAATCGATATTTTTACGGTTTCATCTTCCTGTGTTTTATCCGCCATATTGTGATATTTCCTTGTTACCAGTGTCTTCTCGAAACTCAATATGGCGGCGCGGAAGAGCTCTGGCACCTGGTCACACGTGATTACCTACCTAGGCCCGTGAAAAACGTTTCAGCTTGAGAACAAGCAAAGAGTTATCAACATAACCATTCTGTAATTTCTATTTTATGTAATAATAATAATAATGATAATCATAATAATAATAATAATAATAATAATAATAATAATAATAATAATAATAATATAGCGCTATTTCTATTACTATCCAATAGCGCTTTACAATGCATTTAAAGTATCTCATCAAAAAAAACAAAATAAAGTAACCAATCAAATAACTAATTTGTAGAAATCAAAATAAAAACTAAGAATAATAAGCCTTCATGATAAAAACTCACTAACTAGCTGGCAAGCGAACAAACTAACTAGCTAACGAACGAACGAACGAACTAACTAACTAACTAACTAACTAACTAACTAACTAACTAAATGAATAACAAACTACCTAAGCACAATAACGGGAATTCAAAATAACCGAGTGCGAACCAGCTGGAACCACCTCTCCTCAGCGACCAGTTTTCTAAAATACCCAAAGTTTTCAAGTCAATCACTATGGGCCCCTCTTGTAAGCGACCACCTCTCGTGACGGACCGCGACCACTTTTAGAGCTAAAGTTTGAAATTTTGTTTCGTTTTATACCTCCCGTGAGCGACCACTCGACAGATAATAGAGAGGAAATTAGATAAGACTAGATAATAAGGTGTTGTAACATCATTGCATTTCTGCGAAGTACCGGATATTTTTTTTTCACTAAATTGATCATGACTTCTCACATGAGAGAAACATTTAAAAATTTAAAAAAACGTGCACATGCACTGTACTCTATCGGCTTTATGGCAGAGCGCAGTTTTTTCAAAAGCTTTCTTCTTTTTTTTCCATAATTTTGTCCAATTGACTTATCTAAGTCTCTGACGAGCAAAGTTTGGGCCGATAAACGATCTTATGCAATTTAATAATTACCAAATGCTGATGATGCAAAATTTTGACCCAATATGGTACCGTCCCGTAAGTGACCACCTGGGCTTAACATTTTGGGTGGTCGCAAACGGGAGGTTCTACTGTATTAATAATGGAAAGATTTTACCGGGCATTCAGCTCTTTTGCAAATGGCTGTTGACGGATACAGTAGAAGATACTGGTTTTTGCATCATGAGATGAGGTCCTAACAGACCCGGGGGTACTACGAAATGTTTTTGGAGGGGTGCGCGGTCCGAACGTTGAGACCAATGTCCTATTTCAGACCAGGGGCCAGACTTGCGGCAAAAATCGATACCTCGTTTCAGACCTCTAGCGCAGCTAAGCAGAAATGGCTTCCATTTGCTTAAATATTTGAGAAGGACTACAAACAAGGGATGACCTGACTTGATAGTCTCTTGCTACAAATATGTCACTAGTTCCTTATAAACCAATTACCCAATGCAAAGCCAGAGTGAAAACATACTCTATTTTAGACCAAAGTGGTCGAAATCTGTACCATTTTTCAGACCAAAACCGCACATAAACCAAACCATACTATTTAGGGCTAGACATGCCATACAAGAGAGTACCCCTCCCCCCCCCCCCCCCGGCTCGGTCTGTCAGCGAACGTTCGAAATTTCTTAATGCTGAATCTTCAAGTCAAAGTTAACGGAGAAAATCTTCCAACAACAGAAGAATTCAGCTACCCAGTTGGTATTACTGTTTGGGATGACGGCGGAGCAGGCAGTGACATCAGGAATCGCCTCAGCAAGGCCAGGAACGCCTTCAGCATGCTAAACAAAGTGTTGAAGTCATCCCAGTACAGCACCAAGACCAAGCTAAGACTGGTCCAGAGATGCGTACTTTCCAACCTACGGCTCAGAATGCTGGAGGATGACTGAAAGCGACCTCAACAAACTGTCCACCTTCCACACCAAGAACTAACCTTAGAAGGAATCCTGCGAATATTTAGACTGCAAAACAGGCGTTTTTCGGACGTTTTCGGAAGGCGCGAAGCGCCGTTTAGCGTAATCCTCGAGTGTGAAGCGCGCGAGCCTCACACGCCCGCAGGGTTTTTGATGACAGTTTTTT
>JAHPZR010020678.1:7500-13301 GCA_019787425.1 Platygyra sinensis | reverse complement strand
AAATTATCAAAAAATGTTTCCGTTTGTTTAATCAATGTTTGAGTGGCAATAACACAAGGGACATTTTACTATTTCCTGTAGGTTAAGGCAGTATACAGGAAAAAGTTGGCAAAATATCCATCATATGATTATGTAAATCATTTAAAACAAAGGCATAACCGAACTAACTCAATTAAAGACGTGATATCTTGAAAAATTAGCCCATGCTAAAATTTCAACATAGCATAAGGAAGCTGGAATTTTGTTACATGACTGACTGACCAGAAATTCCCCAAGGGCTCCAAAGTCTGAGAGCTATTATGGACCTCAACACGGTCCCTGTCTAGGATCTTTAGACCACAGTAGGCCAAGCTCTCTGGGCACCGTCAACTTGACATTGCGTAATAGCGTTATTATAACAGAACAGGAGCCATAATCGGGGACGGAGACCGTAAGTCTTGGGATGCGCGTGGACCCATGATATGGGACAATTTTTCTATTTTTAGAACAAATTGCGCCATCCTGACGTCATATATCCGCACTGATCCACGCACGTGTCTTGGCCTCTTGCGTGGATGTTGTCACGTTGTGTGATGAAATTGTGAGAGTTGCGAGATCCTCTTGCCGATTTTTCACAGCAATGGCAGGGAATAAGGCAGAGAAGAAGAAGCAGGGCTCTTCTATGCACTTTTATGCTCTGATTTAATGGAAAAGGTGTGTTTTTCAAGGTCGAGAATTTCTTTAATTTCGCGCTGTGAATGAATAAAATCCGCTCGCCGGCTAGTTGTACGCGTAAACTTTTGTGTTTGTTCTATAGAGTTCTGTAAGAACACTGTTTACTCCGGTATCGAGCTGTTAATTTGTGAGTTTGCTAAACAATGCTTAATCATAACCAAAACCTGTTTTTGATAGTTTCTTGTTGGTTCTGCTCGTTTGGCTAGTTTGCAAAAGTTTTTGTCTGACGCGTACGAGTAGTTCATTTGCATAGTGCAGCGCGTGCACTTGCAAGTCCGAGTCGGTGTTTTCAGATTGTCAAGCAAAATCGTGAAAAAGATTTGTTTCGTCGTCTTTTGTGCTGAGATACTACAACAATTTTCACTAACGTTCGCCAAAAGACTACTAACATCATGTGTGTTTGTTTCACATAGTGAAACTTTACGCTGCGAAAATAAAATAGACAAGGAGTTTTAACTCAATCGAAATCTTTATTCGAGTTTTGATTACAAGCGTCATCGTAACTTTTCTGATTATTTCTGGTGTTTTCACATATTTTCAGCTAAGCTTTTAATATGTTCTCAAACATTAATCAACCTTAAACATTAGAGATATTATACGAGTTCGATATACGTTTCACACCAAAGTGCGAAGTCCAATTTGTCATGTTTTACTAGCTGTGCAAAACACGCATCGGCGGGCGCTCTTACTCATCGACAACAGACGATTTATTGGATTTACACAAACAAAACTATCTACGGTCATAAACCGATTGGCACTTATTGGGCCTAAACGCCGCTATATCCAACTAGTTCTTTTTTCTTCTGTGTTATGGAAAAGCCGTTAATCTTCTTCATATGTGAAATTTAGATTGGAGTAATGTGAAGTTGTCGTAAAAGGAGCAGCGGAACTCAACTTGGTCTGAGATAAAAAGCGGGACATACCTAAATTAGGCACCGTCTTCACTCAGACTGGAGCAACTTACGGCGGAAATACTTAATCAAAATTCCAACAGCCATGAAGGCGTTGAGTGATGGGCCAAACGGATCCAAAAGCATAAACGATTTCGGGAATTTCGGACGCCATTCCCCTGCGCGACATCCGCGAAAATCCTCGCAGCAATGTGCGCGCGTGTGCCGCAGGTGATGGCGCAATTTGTTCTAAAAATAGAAAAATTGTCCCATATCATGGCGCCAACCCCAATACTAGAAATGGCGCGCGCTTGCGGTCTCCGTCCCTGATTATGGCTCCTGAACAGAAGTTATACACACAAGAAGAAAAGCTAAGTCGATTTTATTATTTTTTTCCCCCTTATTTTGAACTATTCCGTACGATCGATATATTTCATACAAACTCTTATAATAACGCTATTACGCAATGTCATGTTGACGGTGCCCAGAGAGCTTGGGCTACGAGTGAAAACAATATGGATTGTAGCAATAGTAGTTCAGTACAATAACAGTTTTATTGTTTTAAAGTTACTTTAATAGAATAGTTAAGATGCGGTAGAAATGGTCTATAAGAAATAAATAAATGAATAAAAAAATTTGTTCGTTTTTCCATAGTGAACAGTACACATTCCCTTGATTCCATTCAGTGAACTCGGTGTTAGCTGTGGCCACTGCTTGTACGTGATCTACAAGCTGACTGCATGGTCTAATGATTTTTACTTTTCCTCCATATATTAGCCACACGAGCTTCATTCCATTACGGCATTCGCCTAATTTCGTCAAATACAATAGCTGCTCCTTTAGCTTCAAAGTTTCAAATTTTTGGCTAAAGGACTTATTTACAGTTTTTTATTTATTTACCATTTATTAAACGTAGTGTTCTTTGAAATTCAGGAATGCAAAGTTCGTAGCCGCGACTTATCGTCTGTTTAAAATCCCGCAAGTTAACAAGACAGATGGGTCCAGAGTGACCTACCAAGGTACGTGTTAGATCATAGATACAATCTTAATAAAACAACAGGTAATCAGACAGGGGTGTGCATGGGGTACCCCCATGTGAGAGAGGAACAACTTTGGTCCCGTCAATGTGTAAAATCTGTAACGTTTCTTTATCGATGAAAACATTGGATGACAATGTGTTAATCGTCATGTAAGTCACAATAAAATTTATAATAGTGTATCATGTTTATGAGTCAAATCAGAATAAAGCTAAAGCCGCGCCCAAAATGGTCTCCTTTTTGGGGTGTAAGCTGGTGTAAGTTAAAACTTTTCGACAAGCAACCCCGTGCCATCAACAGTGGTAAGAGGGAAGGACTGAAGCCAATAAATATCGCACCATCAAACTGAGCGATCGCTAACCACGGGCTTGTGCTGCAAACTGTTCTGTGATATGGTGTGGAGGTTTGACTTTTGAAAAAACGAAACGGATATTGAAATAAATGGTAGACTTCTTGCTCACAACGAATGCCACTGATAGAAACCATTCGAAAAGAATTTTCAATAATAGGTGGTTGCAAACTATTAAGACACTTAAATAAAGATTTTGGTTTACTTATTCCACTTACTCACAATAAGTTTTCTGTGGTACCTGCGCCAGCCGAAATAGGCTGTAAGTATATTTTTCTTCTGGTGTGTCAAGCACACAATCATGGTTTTTGGAACGCTGCACTATAGGAAAGCAAGAGACTATGAGGTGTCATAGTCTCTTGAGGAAAGTCAGTATTGTCTATAATACGATGAAAAAACCTGAAGTTTAGTGAGTTCTAATTGAGTTACTTATTAGTTATCCTTGTTTTGTGCTAGGTTTCTGTTTGAAGACAATCTTGATGAATTCAAGTTAAATGTTCACAATATATTTACGGTACGTTTCTCACGCCCAGTTGAGTTTTGTCCATTATTTACCAAAACGTAACCCCATGTTTATATATAACTATTTGTTTTTCTTCATTCGATTGTTAATTTTATAGAAGGCACCGAAGATTGTTTCTGCTGGAGTGGCAAGCGTCCTTCGTGCCTCTCGTTTCTCGAAGCATTTTGAATTTCATCCACTGGAGCCTGGAACCGCTGCCCCCACCGATGACGTTGATAGTGAAGCAGACCCGTTTGCTTATTGCGAGTCAAACGATGTCGCTCTATGGCATGTTGCGCTAAGCGAGCTTAACAGGAAAGTTGCTGTGCCAAACCTGCTGAGTACAAAAATGGCTATTGTTTCAAAGCAGTGAAGACATATTGAAAAGTTCATTGTTGCTAAACGTCAAATTAAACATTTGAAGAGTTCTTGTTACAATTTGACAGTAGAAGGAAAAGAGTTCAGAAGTTCAGTAGCGTTCAGTTTGTGTGTAGTATTAGATTTTGTTCAAAAGAAGTACCGGATAGCGGAGCACCATAACTATAGGAAAAGACCAACACGCAGGCATGATTGACACCCATACAACTCTTTTTTCACGATCAACATGGTTGGCAGAATGGATCGCAGGTGCTTGCGCCGAACTACGGCAAACAACGATGGCGGCCATACTTTAGCCACAGGGAGCACGCAATCTTGTTGAGTAGGAACAGGTAAATAAAGGAATGAATAGTTTACCGTTGTCTCCTGTTGTCATTCCTTACGCGACCTTACAGGAAGACCCGCTACCCAAATGCCCTGCATAAGTCCTGCAGAGCGTAGCGTTTAACTCGTACCTACAATTGTAGGCGCTGTCAGAGTCCTAAGGGTGTGCGTTTAATGATTTCTCAGAAATAAAAGATCATAAAAGGTGCCGATGAATTTTTTGAAACTTTCCCTGAATGAGTCTCTTCCAAGCACTGTTTCGAAAAAAACAATAAAAATGATAGGTCACCGTGCTCGCTTAAATAACGTTTCTCTCTCTCTCCCCCACCCCCTCTATACAATTTCGATCCCCTACTGAAACTCTGGGAGGTTTAAGGATGTGATGAATCAATCTGACTCCATTTATGCCTGTACTCATGCCAAAATTTTAAACACGCGCGTTGTTCATCGGTCTACGTTATATTTTTCGGTAGCTGGATTCATTACATGTAATACTTGGGAGAAAACTTAACAGGTAGAAAGTGTCGAGCATATGGAACAATATTTAAAATTTGTGGAAAAATCATACCATTTAAAACGACGTGGACGTAAAGAATTCGTATAGTCGTTGTTTTTGCGTTCCGCATAATAAACAATGATTGGATGAGGTTTTTGTGATATCCAGAATAATGAAGGTCGAGGTAACTGACGGGAAGCAACACAAGCGAGCGAACTTGAGATTATTACCCTTAGAAATCATTCCCTGCGGCAGGAGCCCCATGATAACCCGTGACCTTGAGCGTCCTTTACTTGATAATTGTATAATCTGCAGTTATGACGTCACGAGCGCTGATTTCGAAAATTCACTGTACGCTTTCGGCCAATCAGAAAAGATGTTAGAGAGTTTAATGTATAATTAGCAATTATTGAATGAGGCTGAAGTTTGAGTAGCATATTAAAAATTCTGCAGATCAAGCATGGTGTTATCCACAGAGGTCGAAGGCCGAGGTGGATAAATAACACCCTCCGAAATGTGCAGACTTCTTCATATCCTAGAGAACTGGTCAAGACTACTATACTCTAACAGGACCCACCTTCGGGTAGGAGGGGGGTTCTCAAAGACACCACCTATCTTCGAACATTACCAGCAACATTTTATTGGCTTTTAAATTTGAGCTGACACAGGAATATTCAGCTAGCAAGAGTCGGCATTACTAGACAAACAAGAAAAGTGAGCTTGCCTGAATCTCACTGTAATTTTTTACTGCTGGATAGAGGGGTAGCTATGCAATGAAGACACCATCTTTTGATGTTAAGCAAGGGTGTGCAGGCAGACACCACTAACTATTTTGTGGTTTGGTGGGTCCTGTTCGAGTGTAGTAGTTTTGATCACTTCCCTAGACCAGAGGCTCCTGCCTAGACCTAGAGTACCGATTCCGCGAGATAAAAATTTTAGATTTTTTTTTAATTAAAGAGGATAATATGTACACTTTATTAAATATAGGTCACTGAGCTCTTTTAAAAGAAAAAAAAACATTCATTTCGCTATCTACCTTAGCTTGAGGGGAATTTCTTTCGTTGTTGTACGTGCACGCGCTTATTTGCGCGCGCTAATGACGCGAAAATCG
>JAHPZR010020677.1:5000-12672 GCA_019787425.1 Platygyra sinensis | reverse complement strand
TCAAAAAATGTTTCCGTTTTGTTTAATATCAATGTTTGAGTGGGCAATAACACAAGGGGGGACATTTACTATTTCCTGTAGGTTAAGGCAGTATACAGGAAAAAAGTTGTGCAAAAGTATCCATCATATGATTATGTAAAATCATTTAAAACAAAGGCATAACCGAAAACTAACTCCAATTAAAGGGACGTGATATCTTGAAAAAATTAAGCCCATGCTAAAATTTTCAACATAGCATAGGAAGCTGGGAAATTTTTGTTTACATGACTGACTGACCAGAAATTCCCCAAGGGCTCCAAAGTCTGGAGAGCTATTATGGACCTCAACACGGTCCCTGTCTAGGATCTTTAGACCACAGGTAAGGCCAAGCTCTCTGGGCACCGTCAACTTGGACCATTGCGTAATAGCGTATTATAACAGAACAGGAGCCATAATCAGGGACGGAGACCGTAAGTCTTGGGATGCGCGTGGACCCATGATATGGGACAATTTTTCTATTTTTAGAACAAATTGCGCCATCCTGACGTCATAGATCCCCGCTGATCCACGCACGTGTCTTGGCCTCTCGCGTGGATGTTGTCACGTTGTGTGATGAAATTGTGAGAGTTGCGAGATCCTCTTGCCGATTTTTTCACAGCAATGGCAGTGAATAAGGCAGAGAAGAATAAGCAGGGCTCTTCTATGTACTTTTATGCTCTGATTTAATGGAAAAGGTGTGTTTTTCAAGGTCGAGAATTTCTTTAATTTCGCGCTGTGAATGAGTAAAATCCGCTCGCCGGCTAGTTGTACGCGTAAACTTTTGTGTTTGTTCTATAGAGTTCTGTTAAGAACTGTTAATTTGTGAGTTTGCCAAACAATGCTTAATCATAACCAAAACCTGTTTTTGATAGTTTCTTGTTGGTTCTGCTCGTTTGGCTAGTTTGCAAAAGTTTTTGTCTGACGCGTACGAGTAGTTCATTTGCATAGTGCAGCGCGTGCACTTTCAAGTCCGAGTCGGTGTTTTCAGATTGTCAAGCAAAATCGTGAAAAAGATTTGTTTCGTCGTCTTTTGTGCTGAGATACTACAACAATTTTCACTAACGTTCGCCAAAAGACTACTAACATCATGTGTGTTTCTTTCACATAGTGAAACTTTACGCTGCGAAAATAAAATAGACAAGGAGTTTTAACTCAATCGAAATCTTTATTCGAGTTTTGATTACAAGCGTCATCGTAACTTTTCTGATTATTTCTGCTGTTTTCACATATTTTCAGCTAAGCTTTTAATATGTTCTCAAACATTAATCAACCTTAAACATTAGAGATATTATACGAGTTCGATATACGTTTCACACCAAAGTGCGAAGTCCAATTTGTCATGTTTTACTAGCTGTGCAAAACACGCATCGGCGGGCGCTCTTACTCATCGACAACAGACGATTTATTGGATTTACACAAACAAAACTATCTACGGACATAAACCGATTGGCACTTATTGGGCCTAAACGCCGCTATATCCAACTAGTTCTTTTTTCTTCTGTGTTATGGAAAAGCCGTTAATCTTCTTCATATGTGAAATTTAGATTGGAGTAATGTGAAGTTGTCGTAAAAGGAGCAGCGGAACTCAACTTGGTCTGAGATAAAAAGCGGGACATACCTAAATTAGGCACCGTCTTCACTCAGACTGGAGCAACTTACGGCGGAAATACTTAATCAAAATTCCAACAGCCATGAAGGCGTTGAGTGATGGGCCAAACGGATCCAAAAGCATAAACGATTTCGGGAATTTCGGACGCCATTCCCCTGCGCGACATCCGCGAAAATCCTCGCAGCAATGTGCGCGCGTGTGCCGCAGGTGATGGCGCAATTTGTTCTAAAAATAGAAAAATTGTCCCATATCATGGCGCCAACCCCAATACTAGAAATGGCGCGCGCTTACGGTCTCCGTCCCTGATTATGGCTCCTGAACAGAAGTTATACACACACAAACAAGAAAAGCTAAGTCGATTTTATTATTTTTTCCCCCTTATTTTGAACTATTCCGTACGATCGATATATTTCATACAAACTTCTTATAATAAACGCTATTACGCAATGTCATGTTGACGGTGCCCAGAGAGCTTGGGCTACGAGTGAAAACAATATGGATTGTAGCAATAGTAGTTCAGTACAATAAACAGTTTTATTGTTTTAAAGTTACTTTAATAGAATAGTTAAGATGCGGTAGAAATGGTCTATAAGAAATAAAATAATGAATAAAAAAAAAATTTGTTCGTTTTTCCATAGTGAACAGTACACATTCCCTTGATTCATTCAGTGAAACTCGGTGTTAGCTGTGGCCACTGCTTGTACGTGATCTACAAGCTGACTGCATGGTCTAATGATTTTTACTTTTCCTCCATATATTAGCCACACGAGCTTCATTCCATTACGGCATTCGCCTAATTTCGTCAAATACAAATAGCTGCTCCTTAGCTTCAAAGTTTCCAATTTTGGCTAAAGGACTATTTACAGTTTTTTATTTATTTACCATTTATTAAACGTAGTGTTCTTTTAAAATTCAGGGAATGCAAAGTTCGTAGCCGCGAGTTACTCGTCTGTTTAAAATCCCGCAAAGTTAACAAGAACAGATGGGTCCAGAGTGAGCTACCAAGGTACGTGTTAGATCATAGATACAATCTTAATAAAACAACAGGTTATCAGACCAGGGGTGTGCATGGGGTACCCCCATGTGAGAGAGGAACAACTTTGGGTCCCGTCAATGTTGTAAAATCTGTAACGTTTCTTTATTCGATGAAAACCATTGGATGGACAATGTGTTATCGTCATGTAAGTCACAATAAAAATTTATAATAGTGTATCATGTTTATGAGTCAAATCAGAATAAGCTAAAGGCCGCGCCCAAAATGGTCTCCTTTTGGGGTGTAAAGCTGGTGTAAGTTAAAACTTTTCGGCAAGCAAACCCCGTGCCATCAACAGTGGTAAGAGGGAAGGACTGAAGCCAATAAATATCGCACCATCAAACTGAGCGATCGCTAACCACGGGCTTGTGCTGCAAAACTGTTTCTGTGATATGGTGTGGAGGTTTGACTTTTCAAAAACGAAAACGGATATTGAAATAAATGGTAGACTTCTTGCTCACAACGAATGCCACTGATAGAAACCATTCGAAAAGAATTTTCAATAATAGGTGGTTGCAAACTATTAAGGACACTTAAATAAAGATTTTGGTTTACTTATTCCACTTACTCACAATAAGTTTTCTGTGGTACCTGCGCCAGCCGAAATAGCTGTAAGTATATTTTTCTTCTGGTGTGTCAAGCACACAATCATGGTTTTTGGAACGCTGCACTATAGGAAAGCAAGAGACTATGAGGTGTCATAGTCTCTTGAGGAAAGTCAGTATTGTCTATAATACGATGAAAAAACCTGAAGTTTAGTGAGTTCTAATTGAGTTACTTATTAGTTATCTTGTTTTGTGCTAGGTTCTGTTGAAGACAATCTTGATGAATTCAAGTTAAATGTTTCACAATATATTTACGGTACGTTTCTCACGCCCAGTTGAGTTTTGTCCATTATTTACCAAAACGTAACCCCCATGTTTATATATAAACTATTTGTTTTTTCTTCATTCGATTGTTTAATTTTATAGAAGGCACCGAAGATTGTTTCTGCTGGAGTGGCAAGCGTCCTTCGTGCCTCTCGTTTCTCGAAGCATTTTGAATTTCATCCACTGGAGCCTGGAAACCGCTGCCCCCACCGATGACGTTGATAGTGAAGCAGACCCGTTTGCTTATTGCGAGTCAAACGATGTCGCTCCTATGGCATGTTGCGCTAAGCGAGCTTGACAGGAAAGTTGCTGTGCCAAACCTGCTGAGTACAAAAATGGCTATTGTTTTAAAGCAGTGAAGACATATTGAAAAGTTCATTGTTGCTAAACGTCAAATTAACTGACATTTGAAGAGTTCTTGTTACAATTTGACAGTAGAAGGAAAAGAGTTCAGAAGTTCAGTAGCGTTCAGTTTGTTGTGTAGTATTAGATTTTGTTCAAAAGAAGTACCGGATAGCGGAGCACCATAACTATAGGAAAAGACCAACACGCAGGCATGATTGACACCCATACAACTCTTTTTTCACGATCAACATGGTTGGCAGAATGGATCGCAGGTGCTTGCGCCGAACTACGGCAAAACAACGATGGCGGCCATACTTTAGCCACAGGGAGCACGCAATCTTGTTGAGTAGGAACAGGTAAATAAAGGAATGAATAGTTTTACCGTTGTCTCCTGTTGTCATTCCTTACGCGACCTTACAGGAAGACCCGCTACCCAAATGCCCTGCATAAGTCCTGCAGAGCGTAGCGTTTAACTCGTACCTACAATTGTAGGCGCTGTCAGAGTCCTAAGGGTGTGCGTTTAATGATTTCTCAGAAATAAAAGATCATAAAAGGTGCCGATGAATTTTTTGAAACTTTCCCTGAATGAGTCTCTTCCAAGCACTGTTTCGAAAAAAAACAATAAAAATGATAGGTCACCGTGCTCGCTTAAATAACGTTTCTCTCTCTCTCTCCCCACCCCCTCTATACAATTTCGATCCCCTACTGAAACTCCTGGGAGGTTTAAGGATGTGATGAATCAATCTGACTCCATTTTATGCCTGTACTCATGCCAAAATTTTAAACACGCGCGTTGTTCATCGGTCTACGTTATATTTTTCGGTAGCTGGATTCATTACATGTAATACTTGGGAGAAAACTTAACAGGTAGAAAGTGTCGAGCATATGGAACAATATTTAAAATTTGTGGAAAAATCATACCATTTAAAACGACGTGGACGTAAAGAATTCGTATAGTCGTTTGTTTTTGCGTTCCGCATAATAAACAATGATTGGATGAGGTTTTTGTGATATCCAGAATAATGAAGGTCGAGGTAACTGACGGGAAGCAACACAAGCGAGCGAACTTGAGATTATTACCCTTAGAAATCATTCCCTGCGGCAGGAGCCCCATGATAACCCGTGACCTTGAGCGTCCTTTACTTGATAATTGTATAATCTGCAGTTATGACGTCACGAGCGCTGATTTCGAAAATTCACTGTACGCTTTCGGCCAATCAGAAAAGAGTTAGAGAGTTTAATGTATAATTAGCAATTATTGAATGAGGCTGAAGTTTGAGTAGCATATTAAAAATTCTGCAGATCAAGCATGGTGTTATCCACAGAGGTCGAAGGCCGAGGTGGATAAATAACACCCTCCGAAATGTGCAGACTTCTTCATATCCTAGAGAACTGGTCAAGACTACTATACTCTAACAGGACCCACCTTCGGGGTAGGAGGGGGGTTCTCAAAGACACCACCTATCTTCGAACATTACCAGCAACATTTTATTGGCTTTTAAATTTGAGCTGACACAGGAATATTCAGCTAGCAAGAGTCGGCATTACTAGACAAACAAGAAAAGTGAGCTTTGCCCTGAATCTCACTGTAATTTTTTACTGCTGGATAGAGGGGTAAACTATATATAATCTCAAAATTACTTAACATCTTAACATAAAAAAAAGAAAATATATATAGATCTCTTGTAACCTTACTTCAAAAGGAAATGCAAATAAAAAATTATTGTTGTTATTGTTATTGTAGCTATGCAATGAAGACACCATCTTTTGATGTTAAGCAAGGGTGTGCAGGCAGACACCACTAACTATTTTGTGGTTTGGTGGGTCCTGTTCGAGTGTAGTAGTTTTGATCACTTCCCTAGACCAGAGGCTCCTGCCTAGACCTAGAGTAACCGATTCCGCGAGATAAAAATTTTAGATTTTTTTTTAATTAAAGAGGATAATATGTACACTTTATTAAATATAGGTCACTGAGCTCTTTTAAAAGAAAAAAAAAACATTCATTTCGCTATCTACCTTAGCTTGAGGGGAATTTCTTTCGTTGTGTACGTGCACGCGCTTATTTGCGCGCGCTAATGACGCGCAAATCGTGAACAGAAGGGATGCGCAATGCAATATACTGTGGAATCACCAGCAAAAAGCACTGTGGGGACGAGGTTGGTCTTGAACAATATCTGTGCCAAGATATTTTACGTGATCTAGCCTAGAATGGGTCATATTTTTGTTTTTACAGAAAAAAATAATGCAAGAACACAATTGCAGCGGAAATAAGCCCACTTTTTCCTCGCGTGTCTGCTCCCGCGCGCGTCCTCTCGCTTACATGAAATATTCATTTCGTCCTGTAAATTTTGCACGTGGAAAGAACAGGTCACTCAGTGGCGAACGACGAAATAAATCGTTGGATATCGTTTTGAAGCAACTCTATAGTGGAGGAAATATGCCAGTTCAACGAGGTTACGTCAAAAATTGTCAATGTCCTCATGGTGGAAGTCTTAGGGTAGACAAGTAGCTACAAGTGGTGTGTGCAGACGACTGGACTGCTCTCTCTCTCTCTCAGTGTTGACTGTTCACGGATCTTCTTGCTAGGTAATTAACCTGTACTGTGTTTTTCTTTCTGGTAGTTTCCCTCGTAAATTACGATAAAAGGATTTCTGAGATTCCGAGACAGATATTCTGCGTTTCTTTAGAGACCTTTATTGCACTCAAACCCAAGCTTTTCTCCAAGCAACGGTCGCCCTGCTGATTTATGTGAGCAAATCGTCTGGCATTTGTCCGTCTGATGTGAATTTATGTCGTACTGTCGTAAAAAAAAAACGCCTGATCGCAGGTTATGTTCGTCTCGACGGGCAAATCGTCTGGGAAAAATTTGCTCGTTTCGGTTTGCACATCGGACGATTTGTTCGTCTGAGACGATTTGTCCGTCCAGACGATTTGTTCGTCCTCTAGTGTGAAAATGGCCATTGTTGTTCCTGCCAACTCAAATACGCTTTCCGATTGGAGGAAAGTGTGTCACGTTTCTTAAGTCAAAACTCACCAACTTCCTAGGGTGAACAAAACTCACTGGCTCTCGAGGGTCAACAACCTGAACTTTTGACTAGCCTATGACCAGGTTGTGCTCCTAGAGACCTTGGCAAATTTGTGAGCCAGCCAGTGTTTTACTTTTGATTCAGGAGGTATAACAAAACATCCATTATGACTGGCCCGTTGTGAAGCAGTGAGTTTAATAATAATACACTTTATTTAGAGAGGGTGGCACGGAATAGTTAAGATAACTAATAAGTTTTGTTTCCCCTCAGCCTCAATGTTCCCCTCAGTGAACATTGAGGGTCTTGGGGAAAGAAAACTCACTGTTTCCCTTGGGGCCAATTAAGTGCTTATTGACCCTTTTGAACAGAAGGTGGGAGAAGCATGGATGACACCACTCCCTCCCCCCAGAGATGTAAAATAACATTTTCAAATTCATTTATGTTTGTGGCACCAGGACCACTGTAACTAGTAAGACAATCTGAGGCGAATGATTTTGTTTTGTCCAAAATGTGTGGTTCCAGGGAATATCCATACCCTGAAATTCGACACAGGAGGGGGCTTACGTGAAATTCTCCCGTGATGGGGATATGGATATTTTCTGGAACTATACAATGCAATTTAACAACAAGAACTAATTTACTTAAGCAATAGACCACAAGCTTCTATGGTTTATAGGCTGATAAACCACGCGGGATGTTGATAGAACACTCGAAGAATTTGTAAATCACGAGCCGCAGGCGAGTGATTTACCAATTCTTCGAGTGTTCTACC
>JAHPZR010020674.1:0-24397 GCA_019787425.1 Platygyra sinensis | reverse complement strand
CAACCTTAAAGGATTTACCGTTTCGTCATTTTGTGTTCCTTGTTGCACTTGCAGGGCTTCAATTTGTTCTCTGTGACGTCTTACGGCTAAATAAATCTTGCAATAGAGCAGTGTTGTGGTTAGGAGACAAAAAAGTACAATAATGATAAACAACACGAAAAAAACACTTTTTGGGATCCAAAACCTTGCTAACGAGAACGATGCACTTATGGCCCATATTGAGATAACCGCCGCCACAACTCGCTGGTGAGTCACAAGTTCATGGTATCTGAGATGAAGGTGAATCGCCAAGAATCTGTCTACACTTAGAGCCATGATACTGAAAAAGGTAGGCACTGAAAACAGGCCCATGGCGGTGACAAACGCAGTGTACAAGGTACAAGTTGACGCACTGCTTCCTTGCAACCACTTGACCAGTAAAACGACATAAAAAGGATGGCACAGGAAACCAACACCGAGATCAGAGACAGCAAGACTCAGAAGCAATGTTTTTAGAGTCTTTGGTAACGATGAAGTTCTTCTTAGAGCCTGGATTGTGACGCCGTTCAAGGTTATGGCGGTTAGGGATAGTAAAACATTAAGGATACAATTAACAACGTACGATGGATATAAGACCTCAATTTCCGTACTCGTGGGCTGGTATAGCAGTCGCAATTCGTCACAGAGAGAATTTACCATGATTTTTGAACACAACGGTAACGATCTGGCTTTTTCTAATTTTGAAATAAAGGTTTATATCAGAAAGTGAAAAGTAAACATTTCTGATATCTATTTAACATGTCTTTTAAAAGTCTATCAAAATTAAAATAAAACTATGGCTACCACACAAAATATTTGCTTTGACGTGCTTAAACATTTCACGTCTGGACAGTTAAAGCAGGTGACTCCTGCCTTTATCATCGAAAATCGTAGCTTATTTGAATATTTTTTCTTGCGCCCTCCAAATAAAAACATGGCAAAAAAAAAAGAAGGAAGAAAATTCGTGCAGGATGTCGGAGCAAGCAGGAAAGAAATGAACCGTTATTATTTCCTTGCCTTTGAGCGAGGATATGTTCATCAACTTCGAACTGAAAAATAAATTCGGCAGAATATATCATACTTCCTAAACAGACAAACGATTTTAATGCGAAGTTAAACAAAATCCATTTAGATTATTATTTACGCAAAACTCGCTTCACGCGGATGAGCTTCTTCTGGATTCGACTTGACCGTATTCCAAGGCAGTTTTTTTCGGAAATAAATATCCTATGCAAGCTACCGTTAATTGATATCAACTTCCCACGATGAGTACATTGCTAATTAGTGCTAATTATATAGTTTCACTTCAAACTGATTCTGAATGGAGACGCCCATAACTTATAACTTTATTTCTTGACTGCGCTTAGCTGTTGCTGCAATCATCCACTGCGAACTTTTCTAGTGGGGCCAATCTCTTCTGAGATACGTTACGATGATTTAGTGACTTACGTTTTCTTTTGCGTCGTCTTCAGGTCAGTAACTGATACAAGGTAAACCTAACATAACTAGCTTTTATATTTAGTCGATGCTGTCAACAAAGGAAAAGGAACAAAGGAACCAGAATATCTCTCGTCAAAATAAATATATATTCTGTCTGTTAATTGAGGACTAATGAAAACATAACAGCGCCGTAGCTAGTAACAGGCCAACCGCGGTACTTGCCTCGGTCATTTCTTTGGCTTTTGTTGTTTATAGTGCCCAATACCTAGGAAGAGAACTCAACCATGGACTGATTGCCTCAGTCAAAATTTTTTTCTGGCTACGGCCCTGCATAACCGAATTTTAAGACTTTGTGAACTAGAAGCGAAACTTCCGCGTGACACTGGGTTCTAGCTTTTGATAAAAAGGATCCTTAAAAAAATCATAGCTATAAAAAGCGGCGGCCATTTTGGATTTGAACTTCTGACGAGATCCTGAGAATGAGGTTGGCTCGACATGTTTAGTATAACAACAACAAGCAACGTTGCCCACCAGTTGATTTGGTTGATTAAATTTTTCAACCAAAATCAAACTCGGTTATACTTAAATTGATTTGGCTGAGGTTTTCCCACAGTGGTTGATCGATATTGAAGAACCATTACAGGGAATCAAGTATTCAATTAAAATGACAAACTATTCCATTTTATTCCAGCTGGACCCAAACGAGTCAAACAGTAATAATCGACCATTTCAACCAAAAATGGTTGAAACTCCAGTCTCCTGTTGCCAGAAATCATCAGACATCTTTGTGACGGAAATACTGACATGTTCTGACAAAACATGGAAGACGACTTAACAACCTTACGTGAAAATTCCAGTTTGAGTAACTTCTTTACGACACGGGCTGCTTATAAAACCTGTTGCGTGTGACGAGGGCTTCACCGACCTTATTCCTTCTCTCGGAGGCGAATGGCCTCACGTAAGAAGGCTTTAAGTGTCTTCGAAAGATAATTGACTTACCAGAGATTCTGCCCTGGGTGATGCCCCAGACTCCACTAACAGTTTCACTACTTCAACGTGACCAGCTTCGGCCGCCATGTGCATTGGAGCATAGCCGTTCTGAGGAGAAAAAAAAAGATTCTTTTTCGGTCCGACGAATAAGGTTGTTGTAGTTCATATGACGGCAAGATAACACACGGTAAAGACCACCCAACGAGCCAAAGGGTCTGATTCAAATCCTTAGTTCTAATCAACAATTAGACCCTTGGCCCTTGAGGGCCCAACTAAGTCGGACAGAAAAGGCAATAATAAAGTTAGCAAATGCAAGTTGAAGAAATATTTATTTGGGGGAAAAAACGAAAGAAAAACCAGCGAATTTCACTATTCGATGACTATTGGTAATAGTCCCCTAGTAGCGTAGCTGTTACCGGCCGCGGAAGAAGAAGTCAAAGTCGCACACATACAAGGCAAACATACAAAGCAATATGGCGGACAAAACGAACCTCGTGCGTTTATTGTTTTTCCCATCATACTTCGCGACTAAATCAAATACGTTTAAAGGGGGAGGGGTGGTGTCAGTTTCTACATTTCTTATCCTCAACATAGCCAATCAAAATGCAGGATTTGCATTAGTCCACTAGTTGGGTGATACTAATTAACAATTAGACCCGTAGCCCGGGCTACGGGCCAATTTCCCATGAGGCTACGGGTCAATAGACCATGAGGAGAAGTCGAAGGGCGAAGGGTCTAATGGGCCCTTTGCAGTTTACGATCACATGGTACAAAAACCGCCATGCTGGAGAGCAAACCGCTCACTGGGACCTCCAAAACAAAAGAATATTTAGTTAAGTTGCTTTGTTTGGAGGTCCCAGTGGGCAGTTTGCTCTCCAGCATGGCGGTTTTTGTACCATGTGATCGTAAACTGCAAAGGGCCCATTGTTTTAGTATAATCCAACTAGTCGGAGAGAAAAGTCAATAATGAAGTTAGCAAATCTAAGTTGAAAAATATTTATTTGGGAATAAAACGAGAGAAAAGCCGGCGAATTTCGCTACTTGAGGACTTTTACTAATAGTTCTCAAGGATTTGCATTACATGATTTGTATTAGTCCACTAGTTGGTTGATACTAATCGCAAAAAGAAATTTGGCAGTCCAAAATTCTAACTTTTAGGTCTGTGGATGAGACCCTAATGTGGGACCATTCAAACGAAAGCTACTCAGTTTTTAGGTGGACTGTTTATTATGCTGTTCAAGGTAGTTCAAACTTTTAATTCTAAGGATGAAACCCTAGCAACAGGTGGCCCATAAACTAGGGGCGCGTTCGTTTGGGATATTCCGGAATAAGAATATATTCCAGAATGTATTCCGGCTATTCCGCTCCTGGGAGCAGAATAGCCGGAATGGAAATCCAGGTATTCCGGAATGAGAATAGTTGCCAAACAAAGGCTTACTCGCATTATTCCAATTATTCTTATTCCGGATTGATCCCAAACGAACGCGCCCTTGGTTGATCTATCGTTTATCTTTATTACCTCATCGGGAGCGTTGATATCTGCTCCCTGTCCAATCAGCTGAGAGATCAGTTCTCGATGTCCGTTAGCGGCAGCAAGGTGCATAGCTGTTCTGCCAATCTTGTCCTTCACGTGGAGCTGTAGTGTTGATTTACTTAACAGAATGCTAACAACCTCAGAGTGACCATTCTCTGCAGCCAAGTGAAGAGGAATGGAACCCTAGAATAAGAAAAAGAAAATAATAAACACGCTAGGATTGCTAAATTTAAAGTCATTAAAGATCTGGTAGATGCCATTTTAATTGCAATGCATCCTTTGCTTTCAGCAAATCAAGCCAAACTTTTGCCATTCGAGGAGATTGAAAAATTTGAATGACAGAATGTTTTGTCGTTTGTGCATAGGTTGTTGTTGTTATTCTAAGTTTATCAGAATATGTCATTGTCATCGGGTCTGGGGGTGGAAAATGCTCACTTCTAACATAAACGTTCAGTTACAGATCACATTGTGCTTCAATTTAACATTTTAGGCAATTACGCACATCACCAACGACATTGCATTTATCACTTTTTTAACAAACGGCATTTAAAATGTTCTATTGAATGGTTATGGAACTGTTCTTTTAAACAACTGAAAATATTTATGATTCTGTATATATTAAGACTAATAGACGATGAATAAATCAGTCGTAACGATTGATCACGGCGTAACAAACAGTTTAACGTAGTTTTTTTTCTTGTATGACGTTGAATAAACCGTATAAGGCGTCCCCCCTTACCTGCACGGCTGTTGCTGAGTCCACACGCACTCCAGGCGAGTTCAGCAGTATTCGCACGACACCCACGTGACCAGACTGTGCGGCTAAATGCAGTGGCGTGAAACAGTACTGAAGGTGAAAACGAAAAACGAATTAGAAACAGAAGGCTAAAAAAAAGGACTATGCCGGCACATGGTGCTCAATAAAGTCAGAAATAAGTCCGATTTCGAGATAAATTTCAGTGTCAAACATCCAATCACAGAAAGTAAACACTTACATCTGATCGCGGGCCTTTTTCTGCGTTGTCCATCATTGAAGGAGACTCGCTTTTGATTGTGCCGGACACCTTGAGGAGCATTTCTCTGACTACTTCGATCTGACCGTACTGGGCGGCCACGTGAAGAGCGGACAAGCCAGTCTGCAAAACAACACGTAACAAACAGTAAAATAAATAAAGAATCAAAAAGACTATATTGCTGGGTTAGCCAGTGACCCACTTTCTGTGAGGTTGGAGAAAGGGGGGAGGAGGATGAAGACGACGAGCGAGGAGAGGGGGGAGTTGACAAAAAGAGTAGGGAGATAGTAAGAGGTAGAGGTAAGAGCAGAAGTTAGACTAAGGGCAGATATTTTTAACACCTTGTCTCCTACAGTGGAGCCTGTTTAGAGGTCAAAGTAGCGAGCCAACGGATAGGAACTGCTACTTAAAAACCCTTCACAATCTTGGTCCCAATTTTGATGGGTTATGATAATCTGTGCCAACAAGGTTTCCATTTACAATTCTGGGTCGAGAGAAACGCGGCCCAGCCTGATTTTCAGACGTCGGAGGTCGTTCGCGGCCTAGAGGGAGAGAGGGGTAGAGAAGAGGCCGCCAACGACCTCGGACGTCTGAGAATCAAGCTAGACACGACCGAGCTTAAACCACGATCTATTAATCAAACGCACAAACCTTCGGCCACCGAGCCCCTCACTACTACTCCTGATACCACTCTTGTAACACTTGTAAAAAATGAGCTCACTAAAAGTAAGAATCCCTCAAAAGTAACGCGTTTTCTGAAATTCAAGAACCTTTGAAAATTTTCAACCTCTGCTAAATTCGGGAACCCAACGAAACTTACAAAGAGCTTTTGTCCCTGTATATTCCAAAGGGCAAGCTATCCTCGTTTATTTCGCGAGTCTTTTCGAAAGAATAAGGTCAAAGCTTTTAAAATTTAAAATTCTCCAAACCTTTACGCTTGCCATGCTCCAAGGAACTTTCCCGCGCAAGACCTCTAAGACGTCCACGTGACCAAACCTGGCTGCCAAATGAAGAACTGTCATCCCATCCTGTCGAAGAAAACAAACTATGGGGTTTAAAACAATTCACGCCGACTTAATTCATGAGTTCATTGGTCTGTACCATTCTGTCGCATTTTCTAGTCTCTTACAGTGGTAAAAGGAAACTGAATGATATCAAAAACAGCTTGCTGACGTGTTGCGAAACCATCATCACTCTTAGACGGTGTAAGAGCAGGGCCTGGTACTCACCGCATCTTCATCACTTGCCGAGGCTCCGTGCGCTATCAACACTTCTACAACAACTTTATGACCACCGCTGGCCGCAAGCAACAGGGGCGTGGCAAATTTACGCTGTAAAAAGAAACAAAATAAAACGGCTAAGAATGCATAATAGATTAACTAACAAAAACGCGCATTGATTAATTCAAGCTATTTGTATCCTGTTGTATATGACTCTAAGAAATGGTCAAAGTTCTCTGAAACAAGACGGCACTATCCTTTTAAGTCAGCCTCGGGAGCCTTCATTAATTCAATAACTATCAAATGCAATAGCAATCGCTACCTTGTTTCTTGCCGTTGTGATTCCTGAAGGGTTGAATTTCAGGAGTTCTTTCATTACTGACACACTGCCTTTCATTGCTGCAATGTGAACACAGGTGCTGCCTTCCTGTAGAACAAAGAAGTAAAGGAAAGTTACAAACAATTATTAACATCGTCTCACTTCGTTTATGGTTGCCGCACTACCACAAGGAAACTTAAGTAACACTCTTGAAGTAACTGTCGCACTGATTGGCTGCTTTCTTACCGCGTTTTGCTGCATCATGACTCCAGGCTTATGATTCAGGAACAGTGTCACCACTTCCGAATGATCGTTTTGTGCGGCGTAGTGAAGAGGAGTTTGTCCTTTCTGTCAATAAGAAAGAATTAATGAATGAATGTATGTATTTATATACCGCACATATCATGTCTCATGGCGGTTTACAATTCTATTGGGTGAGATCGAACGTCAGCTTGTGAAGGCGCCTCAAATTTCCATTTGGTAAACGGTCGATGCCATTTTCGCGACACTTAGAAATATTTTTCAACCGTGAACGAATTTGTCTCTACTACCGTAGAATTCCGAAAGTAACGACCCCCGTTACTTTCGAATTTTGCCAGCAAAAGGGGCCGCTACTTACGGGTAGCCGTTACTTTCGGGTAGCCGTTATTTTCGGACAGGTAAAAAACGTTTGTAACTCGAAATGGTCTCAGACAAAGAGGGGACGTATTATGAAATTTAAAAGCTATTCCATTTAGGCATATTCCTACAATGTAATTCGTAACTAGATAAACAAACAGTAAACAAAACAGACTACATTAAGTGGTACGCTATACATACACGATTACTAAAACTGCACAGTATATTTTGACTCTTCACTGACAAATTAATTTCAATCAAGTATGGCAGCGTTCGTAAGTTTCACTCACAGATCAAATCATGCGCAAACAATTCTTTAAACGTTCTTCAGTCAACAGCATGTGCTCCAAGATAATCTGAGAATTTTTACAAGTTCTAGTTTTCTAATCTGTATACATTGAAAAATAATCACGGTGTCATGACAAACTTTGGTATTCTTCTTGTTTGAGTTTCTTCTAAAAAAAGAGATATTATTTGTATTTTTCTCGTTCCAGTTGAATATGTTACGTTAAATACGGTCACGGTATTCCTTAAGACTGATAAGATCGCTTTGTAAGCCGACGGAAAGTAATGCTTGAAATGAACTCTAAATACAACAGTCCCAACAGTGTTTTGTTACCGTTTTGGGGTAATTTTTTTAAAAATGCCGTTAATTTCGGGGGGCCGTTACTTTCGGGGGGACCGTTACTTTCGGGATTTAATAGGAGGGCAAAAAATTAACGTTACTTTCGGGTAGCCATTACTTTCGGGGGCCCGTTATTTTCGGAATTCTAAGGTAAATTAAAGAAAAAGGAAAATTTGCAAGTAACCACCTAGTATCAAACCCGAAACGTCTGTTTCCTGACATCCCTCTGATACCACTACACTACCAGGTTGATCCGCCAAATCTCCCCAAAATTTAATTATAAAACCTGACATTCTTAAACATTAATAATAGAGTTGACCCAAACATCGAATAAGAGCTAACCGCAAGCAAACCAGTGTGAATATTTACAATTAAGCATTTGGTGAGTGCCTGTTACTCCATCAACAAATTATAACCAGTTTCTACCTTGTCCGGGCCTAAACTAAAGCAGATATGGCATCGCCGGTTTATTCTGAAAGGCTTGGTTACCAATGATGGCATCGACCGTTAAAAGTGGCATCGACCGTTTACGAAACGGAAATCAGCGAAGGCGCCTCTGGCTGCCGCTATCAGTTCATATTTGATCTCACTCACCCACCCAACCCATGTAACCTTGACCTTTTTTTCTCTTAACTGCTCATAAAAATCTTTGAAATCGTTGCAAAACACACCGTTTTGAAAGCAAAGCTGAAGCCATTTGTGGCTTAACTTAGGAAGCGCTATTTCCCACCTGAAGCGCTTGCTGTACGTTTTCCCGCTCTTCGCACCGGCTGTATATTTTAACTTTGAGTTTGATTGGTTTATTGCGTAATTCACGTTTGTTGTGGTTAACCTTATGCGATTCTTAGAGTTTTTGCTTGACAGCATTTAAAAATTAAGTACTTATGACAGCCAAACGAGAATAGACTCGCGTGTTAGCACGTGTACGTGATAAAGGATGATAATGCAGGTTGGCAGGCACTCACGTTGTCCAACGCACTGATGTCAGCTCTCAACTCCAAAAGATGCTCACAGACCTGTAGTCGACCCTTCTCCGCGGCTAAATGCAGTGCTGTCTTCTTTTCCTGTAGACAGAATGCTCTCGTTAGACTTAGCTCATACATAGTAGACAAGCTGAGAATATAGTGGAGAGTACATGAACAGAACACAAACTCTCACCAGTGTAAGGGCGTCTACACTTGCTTTGTAACTGGCGACTAGAAGACCAACAAGCTCTTTATGGCCGCTCTCTGCTGCTAGATGGAGAGGAGTGAGTCCCACCTGAAAGGAAAAATACCTTTTGTGAGTAAAGAGGAAGGAAAATGTAGCATTCTTCACTGTTGTTGATTTGTGTAACGCAATCTAAATGTAACTTAGTCCTATCGTTCCTGAAAAATCCTCGTTAAAGTAGGCAATAGACATGATGCACTCTTATTTCGTTCCATATAAGTTTTAAATGCTTTGTTTCAAACTCAACATCTCATGCGAGCAGGCTTTTAAAATGCATCTGGTAATCCCTTTCACACTGTCACCTAAACTAGTTTAAGCTGTCGTGTGAACAGAGCATATGTTGTGGAAATAATGAGGATTTACCTTGCTTTTAGCGTTCACATAAGCTTTATGTTCGAGTAGTTCCTTAGCCACTTCAAGATGGCCTCGTTCAGCACACACGTGCAGAGCAGCACGACCAGACTAGTGACAAGAAAAACAAGATTAACTGGTAGTTTATAGCTAAGCTTCAAAGCTTCGTTGGAAAATCTCGATTATTGTATTATAGCAGTAGGTACCTCATCAAAGACATCAACTCTGGCATGGTACTTGAGCAGCGTGCGAACAACTTCGACGTTTCCTTTGTAAGAAGCCACAAGTAAGGGCGAAGAACCACTCTGACAAATAAAAAAAATTTCCTTTTAAGACGCGTTAAAAACAAAACATGGCGATTATTGCAGATATATTAGAACTTTATCACAGCTTCGTATAAACAGTCTTAAAATGTACGTAAGTAGCCCAGCAAATGGTTAAAGACCTTCAAGGGGATAACATAAGCATCGTGGAAGACTCCACCGTTGTGATCACTGACACATAAATTATTGAAACAGCTACGAGTAAAACAACGGTGACACGGGTAGAGAACGCGATCGCTTCATTACGCAATTACTTTTCGATGAAAAAGAAATTTCTTCTGTGAATATGGCGTTTCGATCTTCAGTCCTTCTGTTTTTGGAACAAAGGAGAACTCTCATATTGTCTTAATGAAAATACCTCGCTGAGCATGCGCAGTGTATGGTTTTAATCTACTTCTTACCGAAGATCGCTTGTTGACCGTGGCCTGTAGCTTTGAAGGGGAATGGACTCCAGTAAAGCGATCAAGATGTCATTATTTCCTGAACGTGCGCACTCGTGGATTGGCGTTTCCATGGACTGCAATAAAGAGAATCAAAACTGCAAAGACGTTTAAAAAGAATAACTCTACAAGAGTTTGTTTGTTAGAACACACGATAGAGCGTGGAAGCGCGTTCAAATGTGTAAATGATTGAAGCGCGTGAATGAACCATTCTCTTCTCATAGGTCTTTTCCGGTGTCACATCCGGCTGACAGACGCGAAAAGAACCATAGGGACGGGAAACGAGCACGCGCGTGCGTAAAGTGCATTCGTGAGTCAGCGAATCAGAGAACGAGCGAATGACATTCTTTACATTCCAATGTAGTCTTGTTTTGCTGATCGAATGGAACTGATGGTGTACCCCACAATTATTCAACCAATGCAGTAAAATACATTTTCGTGCTGATCACATGGACATTGACCCTCACCTGGTGGGTGACCGCTGTGCAGTCGGCACCGTGTTCAAGGAGAAGTTGGACGATTTCAATATCAGCGCTTCCTTTAATCTTTGACTTGGAGAGTTGGGCTGAGTAATGTAGAGGAGTCTCGCCTTTCTGCAATTACATACCCTCGTTAGAACTAATGCAAAGTGCAAAGTGCAAGGAGCAATGCACAGATCGGTTGGAAAGCTTAAAAAATGTTCAAGTCCATTGAAATCCCTGGGATCAGAGCAGGCCAGATAGTCATAGAACCTTACAACAACAAATGCAAACCTTAACTTGACAACAAGGTTGTTTACTAGCACTACGAAAGATAATATTCATCCTTTTTCCAAGACAATATTTTCCCTTTCACTTGAAAATAGATCTGCATTTTATTATACCTCTGTTCTTCTATCTTATGTACTGAAGTGGAATGGAATGGAATGGGATATATTTAAAGTGCTTTAGATCTCACGTTAACTCCTGGCCAAACGGACCTGCAAGTGATTCAAGTTGAAAACTTGGGCACTTGCGCTGACTTGCGATGACTTGCGCTCACTTTGGTCGAGATCAAATTTGTACGCAAGTCGACCCCAGATTTTCATCATTTGGCCACCCATCCCAAGTCAACGCAAGTTGACTGATGTCCATTCGTTGTTATAGCAAAGCCAAGGGAAGTGTACTCGCGAGGAAACATGCAAATCCGTTCGGCAACGGCTTTAAACTACTCACATCAGTCGGCATATTAATGACAAGCTTGGCCACAGCTTTGGACTTCACTTGGAAAAGAACGCTAATCAGTTCTTCCAGCACGGAGTAGTGTCCAGCACGGATGGCATGATGTAGAGCAGACTCACCATTCTACAAACGAAAAAAAAAAAACAAAATTTACAACGTTGTTACGAGAGCCGATCTATCATGAAGTGTGGAAGGACATAGCGTTTCGGGCAGGGTTAACCCTAGTTCCTTGCCTAACGTCCTAATCGTAACAAATTCCCTGTTTTTGATTGGTTCTATGCGCACCTAATTGCTATGTTAATGTTGATTCCCAGATGTTACACAATAGCGAAGCGCACGAAGTCTAAAACAATGAATTCCCCCCGAGACTCGTCAACATAAGGGTATTCTGAGGGAAATACAGGGAATGTAGGCGAAGTTTTTGTTTCACGAGTGTTTTAGGAACACCGGATTTTGGCGTTAAAGAAATCTTCGAAATCATCCACCATTCCAGTTTGTTTGTCTGAGTCTTGTGTGAGTCATGACGTCACTCGCGTGCTTCGCTATTCAGCAGCTAGACATTTCCCGCGCTTGCCATAGGTCCCATTATTAACCCACGCTGGTTTCAAGGTAATGTTCTACCTCGCTTCACCGGTAATCGGCTCTTACGGAATATTTCGTTTTGAGCTCTGTTTCATCAATTCTACCATTTGAAGCAAGTGGTTTTTTGACAGGTATAAGACACAAATAAAAATTAAATGAAAATTTATGACTTTTTCATCTTCAGTTCTAGGTCTCCTAATATATTAGTTTTCACTGTTTTAGGAGAGATTTCTGAAAGTACTTAAAAGGTTTTATGCATTCATGAATACCTTTGCCCTCCTTGCAGTATCTGCTTTCTCGTTGATGAGAAGCTTTAATACTTGAAAGTATTAAAGCTTCTCATCAACGAGAAAGCAGATACTGCAAGGAGGGCAAAGGTATTCATGAATGCATAAAACCTTTTAAGTACTTTCAGAAATCTCTCCTAAAACAGTGAAAACTAATATATTAGGAGACCTAGAACTGAAGATGAAAAAGTCATAAATTTTCATTTAATTTTTATTTGTGTCTTATACCTGTCAAAAAACCACTTGCTTCAAATGGTAGAATTGATGAAACAGAGCTCAAAACGAAATATTCCGTAAGAGCCGATTACCGGTGAAGCGAGGTAGAACATTACCTTGAAACCAGCGTGGGTTAATAATGGGACCTATGGCAAGCGCGGGAAATGTCTAGCTGCTGAATAGCGAAGCACGCGAGTGACGTCATGACTCACACAAGACTCAGACAAACAAACTGGAATGGTGGATGATTTCGAAGATTTCTTTAACGCCAAAATCCGGTGTTCCTAAAACACTCGTGAAACAAAAACTTCGCCTACATTCCCTGTATTTCCCTCAGAATACCCTTATGTTGACGAGTCTCGGGGGGAATTCATTGTTTTAGACTTCGTGCGCTTCGCTATTGTGTAACATCTGGGAATCAACATTAACATAGCAATTAGGTGCGCATAGAACCAATCAAAAACAGGGAATTTGTTACGATTAGGACGTTAGGCAAGGAACTAGGGTTAACCCTGCCCGAAACGCTATGTCCTTCCACACTTCATGATAGATCGGCTCTCGTAACAACGTTGTAAATTTTGTTTTTTTTTTTTCGTTTGTAGAATGGTGAGTCTGCTCTACATCATGCCATCCGTGCTGGACACTACTCCGTGCTGGAAGAACTGATTAGCGTTCTTTTCCAAGTGAAGTCCAAAGCTGTGGCCAAGCTTGTCATTAATATGCCGACTGATGTGAGTAGTTTAAAGCCGTTGCCGAACGGATTTGCATGTTTCCTCGCGAGTACACTTCCCTTGGCTTTGCTATAACAACGAATGGACATCAGTCAACTTGCGTTGACTTGGGATGGGTGGCCAAATGATGAAAATCTGGGGTCGACTTGCGTACAAATTTGATCTCGACCAAAGTGAGCGCAAGTCATCGCAAGTCAGCGCAAGTGCCCAAGTTTTCAACTTGAATCACTTGCAGGTCCGTTTGGCCAGGAGTTAACGTGAGATCTAAAGCACTTTAAATATATCCCATTCCATTCCATTCCACTTCAGTACATAAGATAGAAGAACAGAGGTATAATAAAATGCAGATCTATTTTCAAGTGAAAGGGAAAATATTGTCTTGGAAAAAGGATGAATATTATCTTTCGTAGTGCTAGTAAACAACCTTGTTGTCAAGTTAAGGTTTGCATTTGTTGTTGTAAGGTTCTATGACTATCTGGCCTGCTCTGATCCCAGGGATTTCAATGGACTTGAACATTTTTTAAGCTTTCCAACCGATCTGTGCATTGCTCCTTGCACTTTGCACTTTGCATTAGTTCTAACGAGGGTATGTAATTGCAGAAAGGCGAGACTCCTCTACATTACTCAGCCCAACTCTCCAAGTCAAAGATTAAAGGAAGCGCTGATATTGAAATCGTCCAACTTCTCCTTGAACACGGTGCCGACTGCACAGCGGTCACCCACCAGGTGAGGGTCAATGTCCATGTGATCAGCACGAAAATGTATTTTACTGCATTGGTTGAATAATTGTGGGGTACACCATCAGTTCCATTCGATCAGCAAAACAAGACTACATTGGAATGTAAAGAATGTCATTCGCTCGTTCTCTGATTCGCTGACTCACGAATGCACTTTACGCACGCGCGTGCTCGTTTCCCGTCCCTATGGTTCTTTTCGCGTCTGTCAGCCGGATGTGACACCGGAAAAGACCTATGAGAAGAGAATGGTTCATTCACGCGCTTCAATCATTTACACATTTGAACGCGCTTCCACGCTCTATCGTGTGTTCTAACAAACAAACTCTTGTAGAGTTATTCTTTTTAAACGTCTTTGCAGTTTTGATTCTCTTTATTGCAGTCCATGGAAACGCCAATCCACGAGTGCGCACGTTCAGGAAATAATGACATCTTGATCGCTTTACTGGAGTCCATTCCCCTTCAAAGCTACAGGCCACGGTCAACAAGCGATCTTCGGTAAGAAGTAGATTAAAACCATACACTGCGCATGCTCAGCGAGGTATTTTCATTAAGACAATATGAGAGTTCTCCTTTGTTCCAAAAACAGAAGGACTGAAGATCGAAACGCCATATTCACAGAAGAAATTTCTTTTTCATCGAAAAGTAATTGCGTAATGAAGCGATCGCGTTCTCTACCCGTGTCACCGTTGTTTTACTCGTAGCTGTTTCAATAATTTATGTGTCAGTGATCACAACGGTGGAGTCTTCCACGATGCTTATGTTATCCCCTTGAAGGTCTTTAACCATTTGCTGGGCTACTTACGTACATTTTAAGACTGTTTATACGAAGCTGTGATAAAGTTCTAATATATCTGCAATAATCGCCATGTTTTGTTTTTAACGCGTCTTAAAAGGAAATTTTTTTTATTTGTCAGAGTGGTTCTTCGCCCTTACTTGTGGCTTCTTACAAAGGAAACGTCGAAGTTGTTCGCACGCTGCTCAAGTACCATGCCAGAGTTGATGTCTTTGATGAGGTACCTACTGCTATAATACAATAATCGAGATTTTCCAACGAAGCTTTGAAGCTTAGCTATAAACTACCAGTTAATCTTGTTTTTCTTGTCACTAGTCTGGTCGTGCTGCTCTGCACGTGTGTGCTGAACGAGGCCATCTTGAAGTGGCTAAGGAACTACTCGAACATAAAGCTTATGTGAACGCTAAAAGCAAGGTAAATCCTCATTATTTCCACAACATATGCTCTGTTCACACGACAGCTTAAACTAGTTTAGGTGACAGTGTGAAAGGGATTACCAGATGCATTTTAAAAGCCTGCTCGCATGAGATGTTGAGTTTGAAACAAAGCATTTAAAACTTATATGGAACGAAATAAGAGTGCATCATGTCTATTGCCTACTTTAACGAGGATTTTTCAGGAACGATAGGACTAAGTTACATTTAGATTGCGTTACACAAATCAACAACAGTGAAGAATGCTACATTTTCCTTCCTCTTTACTCACAAAAGGTATTTTCCTTTCAGGTGGGACTCACTCCTCTCCATCTAGCAGCAGAGAGCGGCCATAAAGAGCTTGTTGGTCTTCTAGTCGCCAGTTACAAAGCAAGTGTAGACGCCCTTACACTGGTGAGAGTTTGTGTTCTGTTCATGTACTCTCCACTATATTCTCAGCTTGTCTACTATGTATGAGCTAAGTCTAACGAGAGCATTCTGTCTACAGGAAAAGAAGACAGCACTGCATTTAGCCGCGGAGAAGGGTCGACTACAGGTCTGTGAGCATCTTTTGGAGTTGAGAGCTGACATCAGTGCGTTGGACAACGTGAGTGCCTGCCAACCTGCATTATCATCCTTTATCACGTACACGTGCTAACACGCGAGTCTATTCTCGTTTGGCTGTCATAAGTACTTAATTTTTAAATGCTGTCAAGCAAAAACTCTAAGAATCGCATAAGGTTAACCACAACAAACGTGAATTACGCAATAAACCAATCAAACTCAAAGTTAAAATATACAGCCGGTGCGAAGAGCGGGAAAACGTACAGCAAGCGCTTCAGGTGGGAAATAGCGCTTCCTAAGTTAAGCCACAAATGGCTTCAGCTTTGCTTTCAAAACGGTGTGTTTTGCAAACGATTTCAAAGATTTTTATGAGCAGTTAAGAGAAAAAAAGGTCAAGGTTACATGGGTTGGGTGGGTGAGTGAGATCAAATATGAACTGATAGCGGCAGCCAGAGGCGCCTTCGCTGATTTCCGTTTCGTAAACGGTCGATGCCACTTTTAACGGTCGATGCCATCATTGGTAACCAAGCCTTTCAGAATAAACCGGCGATGCCATATCTGCTTTAGTTTAGGCCCGGACAAGGTAGAAACTGGTTATAATTTGTTGATGGAGTAACAGGCACTCACCAAATGCTTAATTGTAAATATTCACACTGGTTTGCTTGCGGTTAGCTCTTATTCGATGTTTGGGTCAACTCTATTATTAATGTTTAAGAATGTCAGGTTTTATAATTAAATTTTGGGGAGATTTGGCGGATCAACCTGGTAGTGTAGTGGTATCAGAGGGATGTCAGGAAACAGACGTTTCGGGTTTGATACTAGGTGGTTACTTGCAAATTTTCCTTTTTCTTTAATTTACCTTAGAATTCCGAAAATAACGGGCCCCCGAAAGTAATGGCTACCCGAAAGTAACGTTAATTTTTTGCCCTCCTATTAAATCCCGAAAGTAACGGTCCCCCCGAAAGTAACGGCCCCCCGAAATTAACGGCATTTTTAAAAAAATTACCCCAAAACGGTAACAAAACACTGTTGGGACTGTTGTATTTAGAGTTCATTTCAAGCATTACTTTCCGTCGGCTTACAAAGCGATCTTATCAGTCTTAAGGAATACCGTGACCGTATTTAACGTAACATATTCAACTGGAACGAGAAAAATACAAATAATATCTCTTTTTTTAGAAGAAACTCAAACAAGAAGAATACCAAAGTTTGTCATGACACCGTGATTATTTTTCAATGTATACAGATTAGAAAACTAGAACTTGTAAAAATTCTCAGATTATCTTGGAGCACATGCTGTTGACTGAAGAACGTTTAAAGAATTGTTTGCGCATGATTTGATCTGTGAGTGAAACTTACGAACGCTGCCATACTTGATTGAAATTAATTTGTCAGTGAAGAGTCAAAATATACTGTGCAGTTTTAGTAATCGTGTATGTATAGCGTACCACTTAATGTAGTCTGTTTTGTTTACTGTTTGTTTATCTAGTTACGAATTACATTGTAGGAATATGCCTAAATGGAATAGCTTTTAAATTTCATAATACGTCCCCTCTTTGTCTGAGACCATTTCGAGTTACAAACGTTTTTTACCTGTCCGAAAATAACGGCTACCCGAAAGTAACGGCTACCCGTAAGTAGCGGCCCCTTTTGCTGGCAAAATTCGAAAGTAACGGGGGTCGTTACTTTCGGAATTCTACGGTAGTAGAGACAAATTCGTTCACGGTTGAAAAATATTTCTAAGTGTCGCGAAAATGGCATCGACCGTTTACCAAATGGAAATTTGAGGCGCCTTCACAAGCTGACGTTCGATCTCACCCAATAGAATTGTAAACCGCCATGAGACATGATATGTGCGGTATATAAATACATACATTCATTCATTAATTCTTTCTTATTGACAGAAAGGACAAACTCCTCTTCACTACGCCGCACAAAACGATCATTCGGAAGTGGTGACACTGTTCCTGAATCATAAGCCTGGAGTCATGATGCAGCAAAACGCGGTAAGAAAGCAGCCAATCAGTGCGACAGTTACTTCAAGAGTGTTACTTAAGTTTCCTTGTGGTAGTGCGGCAACCATAAACGAAGTGAGACGATGTTAATAATTGTTTGTAACTTTCCTTTACTTCTTTGTTCTACAGGAAGGCAGCACCTGTGTTCACATTGCAGCAATGAAAGGCAGTGTGTCAGTAATGAAAGAACTCCTGAAATTCAACCCTTCAGGAATCACAACGGCAAGAAACAAGGTAGCGATTGCTATTGCATTTGATAGTTATTGAATTAATGAAGGCTCCCGAGGCTGACTTAAAAGGATAGTGCCGTCTTGTTTCAGAGAACTTTGACCATTTCTTAGAGTCATATACAACAGGATACAAATAGCTTGAATTAATCAATGCGCGTTTTTGTTAGTTAATCTATTATGCATTCTTAGCCGTTTTATTTTGTTTCTTTTTACAGCGTAAATTTGCCACGCCCCTGTTGCTTGCGGCCAGCGGTGGTCATAAAGTTGTTGTAGAAGTGTTGATAGCGCACGGAGCCTCGGCAAGTGATGAAGATGCGGTGAGTACCAGGCCCTGCTCTTACACCGTCTAAGAGTGATGATGGTTTCGCAACACGTCAGCAAGCTGTTTTTGATATCATTCAGTTTCCTTTTACCACTGTAAGAGACTAGAAAATGCGACAGAATGGTACAGACCAATGAACTCATGAATTAAGTCGGCGTGAATTGTTTTAAACCCCATAGTTTGTTTTCTTCGACAGGATGGGATGACAGTTCTTCATTGGCAGCCAGGTTTGGTCACGTGGACGTCTTAGAGGTCTTGCGCGGGAAAGTTCCTTGGAGCATGGCAAGCGTAAAGGTTTGGAGAATTTTAAATTTTAAAAGCTTTGACCTTATTCTTTCGAAAAGACTCGCGAAATAAACGAGGATAGCTTGCCCTTTGGAATATACAGGGACAAAAGCTCTTTGTAAGTTTCGTTGGGTTCCCGAATTTAGCAGAGGTTGAAAATTTTCAAAGGTTCTTGAATTTCAGAAAACGCGTTACTTTTGAGGGATTCTTACTTTTAGTGAGCTCATTTTTTACAAGTGTTACAAGAGTGGTATCAGGAGTAGTAGTGAGGGGCTCGGTGGCCGAAGGTTTGTGCGTTTGATTAATAGATCGTGGTTTAAGCTCGGTCGTGTCTAGCTTGATTCTCAGACGTCCGAGGTCGTTGGCGGCCTCTTCTCTACCCCTCTCTCCCTCTAGGCCGCGAACGACCTCCGACGTCTGAAAATCAGGCTGGGCCGCGTTTCTCTCGACCCAGAATTGTAAATGGAAACCTTGTTGGCACAGATTATCATAACCCATCAAAATTGGGACCAAGATTGTGAAGGGTTTTTAAGTAGCAGTTCCTATCCGTTGGCTCGCTACTTTGACCTCTAAACAGGCTCCACTGTAGGAGACAAGGTGTTAAAAATATCTGCCCTTAGTCTAACTTCTGCTCTTACCTCTACCTCTTACTATCTCCCTACTCTTTTTGTCAACTCCCCCCTCTCCTCGCTCGTCGTCTTCATCCTCCTCCCCCCTTTCTCCAACCTCACAGAAAGTGGGTCACTGGCTAACCCAGCAATATAGTCTTTTTGATTCTTTATTTATTTTACTGTTTGTTACGTGTTGTTTTGCAGACTGGCTTGTCCGCTCTTCACGTGGCCGCCCAGTACGGTCAGATCGAAGTAGTCAGAGAAATGCTCCTCAAGGTGTCCGGCACAATCAAAAGCGAGTCTCCTTCAATGATGGACAACGCAGAAAAAGGCCCGCGATCAGATGTAAGTGTTTACTTTCTGTGATTGGATGTTTGACACTGAAATTTATCTCGAAATCGGACTTATTTCTGACTTTATTGAGCACCATGTGCCGGCATAGTCCTTTTTTTTAGCCTTCTGTTTCTAATTCGTTTTTCGTTTTCACCTTCAGTACTGTTTCACGCCACTGCATTTAGCCGCACAGTCTGGTCACGTGGGTGTCGTGCGAATACTGCTGAACTCGCCTGGAGTGCGTGTGGACTCAGCAACAGCCGTGCAGGTAAGGGGGGACGCCTTATACGGTTTATTCAACGTCATACAAGAAAAAAAACTACGTTAAACTGTTTGTTACGCCGTGATCAATCGTTACGACTGATTTATTCATCGTCTATTAGTCTTAATATATACAGAATCATAAATATTTTCAGTTGTTTAAAAGAACAGTTCCATAACCATTCAATAGAACATTTTAAATGCCGTTTGTTAAAAAAGTGATAAATGCAATGTCGTTGGTGATGTGCGTAATTGCCTAAAATGTTAAATTGAAGCACAATGTGATCTGTAACTGAACGTTTATGTTAGAAGTGAGCATTTTCCACCCCCAGACCCGATGACAATGACATATTCTGATAAACTTAGAATAACAACAACAACCTATGCACAAACGACAAAACATTCTGTCATTCAAATTTTTCAATCTCCTCGAATGGCAAAAGTTTGGCTTGATTTGCTGAAAGCAAAGGATGCATTGCAATTAAAATGGCATCTACCAGATCTTTAATGACTTTAAATTTAGCAATCCTAGCGTGTTTATTATTTTCTTTTTCTTATTCTAGGGTTCCATTCCTCTTCACTTGGCTGCAGAGAATGGTCACTCTGAGGTTGTTAGCATTCTGTTAAGTAAATCAACACTACAGCTCCACGTGAAGGACAAGATTGGCAGAACAGCTATGCACCTTGCTGCCGCTAACGGACATCGAGAACTGATCTCTCAGCTGATTGGACAGGGAGCAGATATCAACGCTCCCGATGAGGTAATAAAGATAAACGATAGATCAACCAAGGGCGCGTTCGTTTGGGATCAATCCGGAATAAGAATAATTGGAATAATGCGAGTAAGCCTTTGTTTGGCAACTATTCTCATTCCGGAATACCTGGATTTCCATTCCGGCTATTCTGCTCCCAGGAGCGGAATAGCCGGAATACATTCTGGAATATATTCTTATTCCGGAATATCCCAAACGAACGCGCCCCTAGTTTATGGGCCACCTGTTGCTAGGGTTTCATCCTTAGAATTAAAAGTTTGAACTACCTTGAACAGCATAATAAACAGTCCACCTAAAAACTGAGTAGCTTTCGTTTGAATGGTCCCACATTAGGGTCTCATCCACAGACCTAAAAGTTAGAATTTTGGACTGCCAAATTTCTTTTTGCGATTAGTATCAACCAACTAGTGGACTAATACAAATCATGTAATGCAAATCCTTGAGAACTATTAGTAAAAGTCCTCAAGTAGCGAAATTCGCCGGCTTTTCTCTCGTTTTATTCCCAAATAAATATTTTTCAACTTAGATTTGCTAACTTCATTATTGACTTTTCTCTCCGACTAGTTGGATTATACTAAAACAATGGGCCCTTTGCAGTTTACGATCACATGGTACAAAAACCGCCATGCTGGAGAGCAAACTGCCCACTGGGACCTCCAAACAAAGCAACTTAACTAAATATTCTTTTGTTTTGGAGGTCCCAGTGAGCGGTTTGCTCTCCAGCATGGCGGTTTTTGTACCATGTGATCGTAAACTGCAAAGGGCCCATTAGACCCTTCGCCCTTCGACTTCTCCTCATGGTCTATTGACCCGTAGCCTCATGGGAAATTGGCCCGTAGCCCGGGCTACGGGTCTAATTGTTAATTAGTATCACCCAACTAGTGGACTAATGCAAATCCTGCATTTTGATTGGCTATGTTGAGGATAAGAAATGTAGAAACTGACACCACCCCTCCCCCTTTAAACGTATTTGATTTAGTCGCGAAGTATGATGGGAAAAACAATAAACGCACGAGGTTCGTTTTGTCCGCCATATTGCTTTGTATGTTTGCCTTGTATGTGTGCGACTTTGACTTCTTCTTCCGCGGCCGGTAACAGCTACGCTACTAGGGGACTATTACCAATAGTCATCGAATAGTGAAATTCGCTGGTTTTTCTTTCGTTTTTTCCCCCAAATAAATATTTCTTCAACTTGCATTTGCTAACTTTATTATTGCCTTTTCTGTCCGACTTAGTTGGGCCCTCAAGGGCCAAGGGTCTAATTGTTGATTAGAACTAAGGATTTGAATCAGACCCTTTGGCTCGTTGGGTGGTCTTTACCGTGTGTTATCTTGCCGTCATATGAACTACAACAACCTTATTCGTCGGACCGAAAAAGAATCTTTTTTTTTCTCCTCAGAACGGCTATGCTCCAATGCACATGGCGGCCGAAGCTGGTCACGTTGAAGTAGTGAAACTGTTAGTGGAGTCTGGGGCATCACCCAGGGCAGAATCTCTGGTAAGTCAATTATCTTTCGAAGACACTTAAAGCCTTCTTACGTGAGGCCATTCGCCTCCGAGAGAAGGAATAAGGTCGGTGAAGCCCTCGTCACACGCAACAGGTTTTATAAGCAGCCCGTGTCGTAAAGAAGTTACTCAAACTGGAATTTTCACGTAAGGTTGTTAAGTCGTCTTCCATGTTTTGTCAGAACATGTCAGTATTTCCGTCACAAAGATGTCTGATGATTTCTGGCAACAGGAGACTGGAGTTTCAACCATTTTTGGTTGAAATGGTCGATTATTACTGTTTGACTCGTTTGGGTCCAGCTGGAATAAAATGGAATAGTTTGTCATTTTAATTGAATACTTGATTCCCTGTAATGGTTCTTCAATATCGATCAACCACTGTGGGAAAACCTCAGCCAAATCAATTTAAGTATAACCGAGTTTGATTTTGGTTGAAAAATTTAATCAACCAAATCAACTGGTGGGCAACGTTGCTTGTTGTTGTTATACTAACATGTCGAGCCAACCTCATTCTCAGGATCTCGTCAGAAGTTCAAATCCAAAATGGCCGCCGCTTTTTATAGCTATGATTTTTTTAAGGATCCTTTTTATCAAAAGCTAGAACCCAGTGTCACGCGGAAGTTTCGCTTCTAGTTCACAAAGTCTTAAAATTCGGTTATGCAGGGCCGTAGCCAGAAAAAAATTTTGACTGAGGCAATCAGTCCATGGTTGAGTTCTCTTCCTAGGTATTGGGCACTATAAACAACAAAAGCCAAAGAAATGACCGAGGCAAGTACCGCGGTTGGCCTGTTACTAGCTACGGCGCTGTTATGTTTTCATTAGTCCTCAATTAACAGACAGAATATATATTATTTTGACGAGAGATATTCTGGTTCCTTTGTTCCTTTTCCTTTGTGACAGCATCGACTAAATATAAAAGCTAGTTATGTTAGGTTTACCTTGTATCAGTTACTGACCTGAAGACGACGCAAAAGAAAACGTAAGTCACTAAATCATCGTAACGTATCTCAGAAGAGATTGGCCCCACTAGAAAAGTTCGCAGTGGATGATTGCAGCAACAGCTAAGCGCAGTCAAGAAATAAAGTTATAAGTTATGGGCGTCTCCATTCAGAATCAGTTTGAAGTGAAACTATATAATTAGCACTAATTAGCAATGTACTCATCGTGGGAAGTTGATATCAATTAACGGTAGCTTGCATAGGATATTTATTTCCGAAAAAAACTGCCTTGGAATACGGTCAAGTCGAATCCAGAAGAAGCTCATCCGCGTGAAGCGAGTTTTGCGTAAATAATAATCTAAATGGATTTTGTTTAACTTCGCATTAAAATCGTTTGTCTGTTTAGGAAGTATGATATATTCTGCCGAATTTATTTTTCAGTTCGAAGTTGATGAACATATCCTCGCTCAAAGGCAAGGAAATAATAACGGCTCATTTCTTTCCTGCTTGCTCCGACATCCTGCACGAATTTTCTTCCTTCTTTTGATTTGCCATGTTTTTATTTGGAGGGCGCAAGAAAAAATATTCAAATAAGCTACGATTTTCGATGATAAAGGCAGGAGTCACCTGCTTTAACTGTCCAGACGTGAAATGTTTAAGCACGTCAAAGCAAATATTTTGTGTGGTAGCCATAGTTTTATTTTAATTTTGATAGACTTTTAAAAGACATGATAAATAGATATCAGAAATGTTTACTTTTTAACTTTCTGATATAAACCTTTATTTCAAAATTAGAAAAAGCCAGATCGTTACCGTTGTGTTCAAAAATCATGGTAAATTCTCTCTGTGACGAATTGCGACTGCTATACCAGCCCACGAGTACGGAAATTGAGGTCTTATATCCATCGTACGTTGTTAATTGTATCCTTAATGTTTTACTATCCCTAACCGCCATAACCTTGAACGGCGTCACAATCCAGGCTCTAAGAAGAACTTCATCGTTACCAAAGACTCTAAAAACATTGCTTCTGAGTCTTGCTGTCTCTGATCTCGGTGTTGGTTTCCTGTGCCATCCTTTTTATGTCGTTTTACTGGTCAAGTGGTTGCAAGGAAGCAGTGCGTCAACTTGTACCTTGTACACTGCGTTTGTCACCGCCATGGGCCTGTTTTCAGTGCCTACCTTTTTCAGTATCATGGCTCTAAGTGTAGACAGATTCTTGGCGATTCACCTTCATCTCAGATACCATGAACTTGTGACTCACCAGCGAGTTGTGGCGGCGGTTATCTCAATATGGGCCATAAGTGCATCGTTCTCGTTAGCAAGGTTTTGGATCCCAAAAAGTGTCTTTTTCGTGTTGTTTATCATTATTGTACTTTTTTGTCTCCTAACCACAACACTGCTCTATTGCAAGATTTATTTAGCCGTAGAGACGTCACAGAGAACAAATTGAAGCCCTGCAAGTGCAACAAGGAACACAAAATGACGAAACGGTAAATCCTT